>BQKN01045022.1:4026-14216 GCA_022839385.1 Asparagus kiusianus
ATATATATATATATATATATATATATGATATATGATATGATATGATAATGTGCAAATCTGTAGGGATGTTCTTAACTATACGATTTATTGAACTGCAACCCGCATCTATCTGCCTGATTCCCTTGTACACCCAGACCCGATTGCTGGACACGGCATCACACTCCATAGTAAATTGTAGAAGAGGTCAGATCTGAAGTTGGAATGGGTTATAAGTTGAACAACAAAAAATCCCTTTAATTTAATGGTTCCAGCAAAGCAATCCATGCGTCAACTTATTCAATAACCAGAAGCACGAAGACCAAGCAACAACAGCAGCTAACCACATACATTCAATGGTCCCAGCGAAGCAATCCGCGTGCCAAATCATTCAATAACCAGAAGCACAAATAAGAAGCAACACAGCAACAGCTAACAACATATAATTTAATAGCTTTAGTTCTTACATCCGACGTGTAAGAAATAAATATATTGCACACAATTGAAAGAAACGTTACATACCTTTATATCAACAGCCTGCCCAAATGGTTTGAACAACAGTATATCATGTGAACTGATAAGCTCAACTAATGGCGTTTGCAATCTCAAATATTAGAATTCAAATTGTTAAGTGTCCTACCCATTAATCGAAACGTAATTTATTTTTTTCTCGCTTTAACTACGCTGGCAGTGAGATTTAAATCTGTAGTAACTATTCTAATACGGTCTTAAAACCCTTTGGCTGCACCAAAAAATAAAAAAAATTATGTTAACGTCAATCTATCGGCAGGAGAACGGACCGCGCAAACGAAGCGGAGCCGTTGTTAGGAGCTCCCTCCAGCCCAAGGATCTCAGCAATCACGTTGTAAATCTCGATGTTCTCGAAAGACGGGACGCTCCTCCCCCTCGCGAACCTTGGCCCGTGAGCCACAAATATGGACCTCATCGAGAAAAACGCGTTATCGTACCCGTGATCCCCTCCGCACTCCTTCACCTCGCAGCTCCTGTTCTGCTCAATCTCGTAGCCTTCGTCCAACAGCCCGATGATCGCCGGGATCCGGTCGCTCTGGGAGTAATGCAGCCTCTCCGGCAAGTCCTCCTTCAGGTAAACCTTGAGCCTCTCCCCGTTCGTTACGTTCCCGGAGCTCAGCCCTTCGTTCATCCCCGCCACCACCTCCGCCGCGGAGACGCCGGGAGGGGGCTGCACGGATAGCAGGGGCGAGTAGGACCTCACCCAGCTCGGATCGATTCCGACCCAAGGGCTCAGGTCTTCGAGGAATATGTACTTCCCTCCGCATATGCCGACCATTCCGTGATCCCCTACGAGGATCATATGCACGTCGTCGAAAACCCCTCTCGCTTCCAGCCCGGAGATCAAACTCCCGAGCAGCCGATCGATCTCGACGACGGCGTTCGTGACCTCAGGGTCGTCGGGCCCGAATCGATGGCCTTTCCAGTCGGGCTCCTCAAAGTACAGGGTAACCAGCGACGGAATCTGCGCGGGGGGGAGGTCGAAGTAGCTGAGGACGGTCTGCACCCTGAGCTCGAAGGGCACGGACTTGTTGTACCGCTGGCAGAATCGCGGGGGGCACGTCCATTGGCCGTTGTGCACCTCGGAGCCGGGCCAGAAGAAGGTGGCGGCGTGGAGGCCGCAGCGGGCGGCGGTGGCCCAGATGGGCTCGCCGAGCCAGAAGCGGGGGTCGGTGCTGTCGGGGGAGAAGTGGCGGTCGGAGGCGGGGTCGAGGAAGTGGTTGTCGACGATGCCGTGGTGGGGGGGGAAGAGGCCGGTGGCGATGGAGTAGTGGTTGGGGAAGGTGAGGGTGGGGAAGACCGGGATGAGGCCGAGGTCGGCTGAGGTGCCGCCGGTGGCGAGGCGGCTGAAGGAGGGGAGGTGGGCTTTGAATTGGTAGCCGAAGCGGAAGGCGTCGGTGGAGACGAGGATGACGGTGGGGTGGGCGAGGGAGGAGGGTCGGGAGAGGAGGGAGGAGAAGGCCGTGGTGGTGGCGATGACGGCGGAAAAGAGGAGGAGGAGGAGGGAGGGTTTGGTGGTTGTGGTGATGGTCATGGTGGGTGATTGGGGTAAGAGTACTGTGGCTGAGGTGGTTGAAAACTTATGTGAACAAGCAGCCAACTGTCATTAGAGTACCCTTATTGATTTTGAAAAATGACAGGGGCACACCCCCAATCACAAACTCAACCATACCCCCTCTCTTATTTGCTACAGTGCACCGGACCGCACATGGGATTTTAAAATTTTAAAATCCTCTGTGGGGCCTAGTGCACTGTAGCAAATGAGAGAGGGGGTGTGGTTGAGGTTGTGGTTGGCGGTGTGCTCCTAGTGCCACCCTTTGATTTTTCTCGAGTTGGATAAAATAAAGCGGAATGCTTCCGGCCCCAAAAAACGAAAGAAAACATGTTTCCCACCCCTAAGACTTTATCAACGGGTGTTTTGTCCTCAAAAGTAAACTTTTTTGTTCTCTGAGCCCCCAAAACATAAAACCCAAGGGGTTTAAATACGTGAAGACTATAATCTCTCTCTCTCTCTCTCTCTCTCTCTCTCTCTCTCTCTCTATAATGATGTTACTGTGATTAAAATATGTGAGGTTCCCGTTCCAGCACTTTTCGATAGTGGCGATAGTGAAGGTTTCCGACGCCATCGTCTTCCTCCTCCTCCTCCTCTTCCTCCTCACCTTGAGTCGTAACCGCTACTCCGCCTTGATCCTTAGGCTGAGGCTGACCGTCCCCGGCGACGTAGTCCATGAGCTCCTCTCCTGCGAGGTCCCCCTCTGTGCCCGACGACGGTGGAGGAGAGATGCGAAGGAGGAGGGAGACGGTAGCGAGGAAGAAGGCCACGCCCAAGGCGGCCATGACGACGATGTGGAACCTCAGCTCCCTCACGATGACGATGTGGAGAGGAGGACAGGTTGGTTGTTAAGGAGGTAAGGGTTGTTTGTTAAGGTTAGGGTTGGTTGTTAAGGTCAGGGTCAGTCGTTAAGGTTAGGGTCAGTTGTTAAGGTTAGGGTTAGTTGTTAAGGTTACATGTTAGTTGTTAAGATTACGGTATGGTTGTTAAGGTTACAGGTTGGCTGTTAAGATTAACGGTTGGTAGTTAAGGTTACGAGTTGGCTGTTAAGTTATAGGTCCGTAACCTTAACAACTAACGCGTAATAAGTGAATTCTCATAAACAACAATAGTAGGCAATTAAAGAGCTATAAAAATAGAAAACGAATATTATAAACAACAATAGTAGGCAATTAAAGACCTAAAATTTATATTATGGTTGTAGGGGCTTGAACCCCTAACCTCTTGTCCAACCTCCCATACTTTACCATTAGGCCAAGGGTCCTAAAGTATTTATATCATATATATATATATATATATATATATATATATATATATATATATATCCCAACCCGTAACCTTAACAACCTACCCGTAACTTTAACAACCGACACTTAACCTTAACAATCAACTCGTAACCTTAACAACCAAATCGTAACATTAACAACCAATGCATAACCTTCACAACCCATAACCTTAACAACTGACCCTAACCTTAACAACCGACCCGTTTTAAATGGGTTTTGGGAGCAACCAAAAATTGTCTTCAAGAAGAGGCTATCCTCACGAGGTTCTAAGAAAAGAAATATCATGTGACATCAAATTATAAATCTGGGAGCAATTCAAGGCAACTTGGCGCACTCGAGCAAGAGTTTGAAGGATATTTACGAGAGAAGTTTCCCTCCAAACCATTGTCAGAGGAAATTAGAAGGGAATAAAAAAATCACAAATATTTACTCTAAATTTAATAGCTTCGTAGGAGGGGTGGGGGAGACCGCAGGTCTCAAATTACATGACAAATTCCCAAAACTTCCAACAATTAGACCAAGGTTCGCAACAAAGATAACCAGAATCATGTATAAGATTTTCCAAGTCAAAAGATCCGGTGTGCATTAACCATGATTCGAGTCAAAGATATGATGACTAAATGTATGAAGAATCTCATTGCTGAAGAAGAGTCAAGGGAAGAAGGAAGGCCTCGTGAAACTTTCCCGGCACTGTTGTTCTCGTGGGAAGCTGGTGGCGGGGTCGAGGTAGGGGTCCTCCTCGTTGGGCTCTCTGGCGTCGTTGTTCTCATGGGATGCTAGTGGCGGAGATCGTGCGGACGAGCTCCTCCTGCACGTGGTCGGAGAGGTGGTCGGAGCCGGACTGGACGAAATCGACGGCGAGGGGATTGATGGAGCGTCGACGGCGCTCGCGGCAACGGAGGCGAGGATTGACTGAGGTCAAGCTTCTCCGCTGGGATTGGCGGAGGAAACTCTGTCAAATCATAACAGATAAAAAGAGAGAGAAGGGTATTATAGTCTTCACTTATTTAAATCCTTTAGGTTTTTTGTTTTGGGGGCTCAGAGAAAAAAAAGTTTACTTTTGGATGCAAAGCACCCGTTGAAAAACTCTTGGGGGTGGGAGACACAATTTCTTTCGTTTTGGAGGCTGGAATATTTTTTCCCTAAAATAAATAATAGAGACAAGGATTGTTTTTTTTTCAAATTAGTCTTCTGCATCTCTCATATTTTAAATTTCACACCACAAGACCGTGGTTAGATTGGAGACTTTTTTAATCCTGATATTATTTTAACTTCCTGATATATAATAGTCTAATGGGCTATAATGAGTTAAATTTTTAATAATACATTTTGTTCAATTTGTTATCAACGCATCTGATATCTATGTCATGTGTGGGGACTTGTCATTATAAGGAGTATAAGATTAGAACATGGCAGTAATGTCCACACTGCCTTGTATATATCAGCAAAGTGTTTTCAGGAGTTTGTTTGTAATTTTCATACTTTCAAGGGATTGCTTATAATTTTCCTATTTTTTAAACTTTGAAGGGTTGTTTGTAATTTTTGAAGCTCTTAGGATCTGTTTTTAACTTTTGAAATTCAGAGGGCTGTTTGTAATTTTCAATCTTTTTAGGAGATTATTTGTAATTTTAAATCTTTCAGTGGATTGTTTGTTATTTTTAAATTTTTGAGTATTGTTTAAAACTTGCAAATTTTAATCGATGGTTGCTGCAATTCATTTTTGCAAAGCGCTATTTGTAATTTTTTAAATTCTTTGTTTGTACTTTTCTGTCTTTTCATATTTTTTGAGGGGTTGCTTATAATTTTAAGATTCTTATGGACTTCTTTGTAATTGTTGATTTTCTAGGGGTTATTTTGTACTTTTTAGATATCCTCGTGATCTTTCCAAATATTCGCGTATCAACAAATATCTAGATTTAGGGGGAGAGGGGTGTGTGTTTAATATGCAAAGGAAGATGATTAATGGGTATATGCAATCAAAGTGGGGATACGCAAATGAAATGATTAATATGCAATGGAAGTGGATGGGGAAAATGATTGGGAATTAAAAATCTCAAAACTTTAAGAAACTTAAGGAATAATAATGTCATTTTAGATCTAATTTCAAATGAAAAGTAGTCCCAGTACTATAATAACACCTCCATTCCCCCGGTTATTTAATCTTAAATCTCTGGACTATTTTATATTAATGGATTAGATAGTCTCATATAATATCCCCTAAATATTTGAACCAAACATATTACTACTTTTATTTTAAAGGATGCAGAGATATTAACTAAAAGGACAAATTTTCAAAATCAACCAATTTCGAAATTTAAATAGCAAAATAGGGGTGGAAATGAACCAAATAATTAATAAACGGTTCGATAATTGTTCGAATAACTATTCGATCATATTCGATTCGATAGTTCATTTATCACTAAACAAATATTTTTTAGTATTCGAGTTTATTAACAAATAGAATTTAACTAGATGTATATTCGATTCGTTTATCTATTAAATATTCGTTTAAAATTTGATCATAGCTTATTATTTGTATTATTACACATATGATGTCATATTTTTCACCCACTTATCATTTCTACTTAAGTTTTATATATAGATTTTATGACTTAAATAATCTTAAATCTGTTTTCTAATTAAAATTTTGATTTAAATATATATACATCATATATTATAAAGAAGTAATTTTTATTTATAAATTTTAATACTATTTGAAAATTAAACTCTTTAGCGAAATAAATATACTTTGATATTCGATAAGTATTCATGAATATTCATGAATATTTATCAAATACCAAGTATTCGAGTTCGAATTCGAAAAACTAGATATATGAATAATAGAGTCTGCATTCGAATTCGATAATTTTAAACAAATACAAATATGAGCACCTTAGTATTCGATTCGATTCGATCATTTACCACCCTAAGCAAAACCGACCTCTTCGAAATTTAAATAGCAAAACCGACCATTTTCTTCTAAAAATGGTCGGTTTTGCTGGCGGAGAATTTTTACGACATACACGGGACTGCTAGACCCGTGTATTTCGAATAACACGGGACTAGCAGTCCCGTTTGATCGGGGGGTAAAAAACCCACCCGTGACTTTCTTCACCCTGACCGCACTCCTTTTTCCCCAAACCCTTTCACCCCTCATCTTTCACCCGCTCCTCAAACCCATCGACGCCGACCACTGCCTCCGCCGACCAAGCGCCCTCCGACCACCGCCACCGCCGGCCAAGTTCGCTCCGACCACCGCCGGCGACCAAGGTAAATGTGGTTTTTTTTAATTTTGATTAGCCATGAAATTTCGGATTTGGGAATGGATTTGGGTTGAGATTTGGGAATTATGGTTGAGATTTGGGAATGGATTTAGCTGAGATTTGGGATTAAGGTTGAAATTTGGGAATGTATTTGAGATTAGGGTTTAGACATGAATAATGTGATTTGAGATTAGGGTTTAACCATAATTAGGGTTTAGACATGAATAATGTGATTTGAGATTAGGAAATTTAGCAATTATTTGCTTTGTAGTTGAGATTAGGGTTTTAAATTTGACTTTAAATGAAGATTAATATTTACAGTTATAATAGATTATTTACATATGATAGACTGTTGATTTTCAGCTTCGATGGCAAACTCTATACCCATTATTTGCTTCTTCAATGGGAGCCTCGGTGTCGGATTGAATAGTATACCGATGTATGAGGGAGGTTCTAGGAAAATGTTTATGCTATCCAAGTCATTAAATTTTGATGGAATGATGAATGAAATACACAGAGTTATGAAAATTAATAAAGCATGGTATGCAATTAAAGTGTTCTTCAATTGTCCGATAAATGAGAGTAGAACTATTGCTGTGACGATTACCGACGATGAGGAATTGAATGACATGAAACAATTAGTTGAGAAGCAAGTGTCAGTTGAGTTGTTCATTGAGAAGTATCCGATTCAAGAATTTGCCCAAGTTTCACGACCACAAGGAGAGCTTTCTCGGATGATGGACTTAAACAATGAGTCGAGTGGTTTTATGACATCTCCAAGTCAAGAGCGATGGTGTCAACTACAACATTTAAGTGGGCATTCTCTTGGTGGGACGTCAAGTACTATATTTAACGATGCATCGGGCTATGTTATGGGTGATCTACCGGCCAGATCAATTGTAGAAGAAGAAGTAAATGATGACTCAGAAGATATTGAAGAAGAAGATGTGCAAATTGATAGCATGCATGTGGCAGCTGGAATCGATGATGATTCTCGTTGGATGGATCAATTTAATGTTAACAATGATTATGTGGAAGCTGAAGATCCGTTGCCCGACGAGTTTCATAATAAAGATTGGATAAATACTTCGCAAGCTGAATTTGTTGATGTTGGTCCAAACTTTCAACGGCCTGAAGACTTCACTTTTAAAAAAGGGGACATATTCGAGAGCAAGGAAGCATTGATCTTTGCGGTGCGAGAATGGTCTATAAAAAATCGGGTCAAATTCAAGCCTGTAAAAACTAATGCAACCAACTACTATGTAAAATGTTATTTCAACGAGAAGAATGAAGTAGAACATGCAAATGAGCAAGATGAGAGAAACAGGAAATGTCCTTGGTTGCTAAATGCCGCTGTGAGGAAATCAACAAATGGGCAATTTGTAATATCTAGATATTGTGGGCTTCATACATGTTGTAATCCGTCGGTGGACGTCGATCATTATTCTACATCTTCCTCTTATATATGTAAGCTAATTATGCCTGAAGTTAGAGCTGAACTTGATCTAAATACAAGTCAGATATTTCAAAGGGTATATGATATGCGGGGCATTAAGATATCTAAATATAAGGCATATGATGCAAGGAGGAAAGCGTTGTCGAAAATATTTGGAGATTGGGAAAAATCTTATGAATTACTTCCACAGTATCTCGAAGCTATCAAGCGAAATAATCCGGGTACTGAATATGAAATATTGTCTAAAGAGATTGCATCGGGGATAGAGAGGTTCACTCGAGTATTTTGGGCATTTGGTCCGGCTATTAAGGGCTTCACTTTTTGTCGTCCGTTATTGAGCATTGACAGTACACATCTATATGGCAAGTACAAAGGCGTGCTTCTTGTGGCGACCGGTGTAGATGCAAATGGCGGTTTATTTCCTCTAGCATTTGCAGTTGTGGAGGTAGAGGATACTTCTAGGTTGAAGTGGTTCTTTGAACTTATATACAAGTGGATTCCTAGTGTCCGTGCGCCCAGATTAATTACTTTTATCTCAGATAGGATGAAAGGAATTATAAGGGCATTACATGAGGGTTTTGGTGCACCACATCACCATCGATATTGTTTGAGGCATATAAGAGATAATTTTAAGAAAAAACACGGTGAGATTAATTTGCAACATCTTTTGTGGCAAGCTGGGTGTGCAACCGATACATTAGTATATGAACATTGTAGAGAGAAGATCAAGTCTTTGTCATTAGATGCACATAATTGGATTTAACATAGCTTGAAGCCTCAATTCGAGCATCGATGGGCATTATGTAAGGATGAGGGTGTGCGGTTTTGCATGATGACAACTAATTGCTCTGAGAGCTTTAACGACGTTCTTAAAGGAGCACGAGCTATGCCAATACAATCATTGGTTGCAAGAACGTTCTATAGGCTAAACTCATACTTCAACAAAAGGCGTGAGGACGGTGTAGACTGGACAATGCGTTACACACCAAAGAATGAATCTATTTTGCATAGAAGAATTGAGGCGGCAAGATTATGTCAAATTACTGTATTCAATGACAATGAATGGCAGGTACAGGATTATGACGGTATCTACACCGTTAAACTGTTTGATGTTGATTGCACTTGCACATGTAACATACCACAACTTCAAAAAATACCTTGTGCACATGTTCTTGCGGCTTCCTCCAATCAGTCGGGTGGTGCGAGAATTCCATATAATCGGTATTGTTCACTATGGTATTCAAAAATTCATTACCGAAAGACATACAGTGAGAGTTTTCATCCACCCGATGATAGTCGGTATTAGCCCGAATATACTAGACCACGACTAATTCCACCTCAATACAAGAGACAAGCAGGTCGACCACGATCTGTACGAATTAGGGGAACCATGGATCAAGGACGAGAAGGAATTGTCAAGCATAAAAAATGTAGTCTTTGCAAACAACCGGGACATACTCGACCTCGTTGTCCAGCTATACTTAATAGATAGCAATTAATTGGTAATAATTGACATATTCAAATTGTGATTTATTTTAATGTAGACAATATAATTAGTCGTGGATCGGTTATTGATATGTTATAATTGTATGTGCAGGTATATACACCATGGAGCCTGGACCGAGTAGTGATGAGGTCCTATATGACCAGCCTCGACACCGTTCACATGTTATATCCTTCACAGAGGTAACTAAGTTTCTTATAATTTCAATATTGCATTCTTATAATATTGTATTCTTATATATTCATTTGCTTTACAGAGAGGCCCGGATATTGTTATGGTTGATCATAGCCTCGGCCATAGCCATTGGCATCTAGAGGATGAGCGCATAATAGCAGTTGTAGGACGGGCCGACTTCTTGACATGTTCAAAGCTTCGTTGGATGAGGCTCGATTGGCCCCTACTCACCGCTTTGATAGATAGGTGGAGGCCGGAGACCAATACTTTCCACTTCCGAATGGGAGAGTCTACTATTACGCTACATGATTGTAGGTGTGAATTTCTGATTTTCCCAAAAATGGGAGATTTTGTTTGTATTTATAAGAATGCTTATTACAAACTAAATCAATCTGAATTATAACAGAAGCAGAGGGAAGGCCCTCTTTGTTTAATCGTGGGGACTTTA
>BQKN01045029.1:4271-36294 GCA_022839385.1 Asparagus kiusianus
GCTTTATTTGCTAATATTAACTGTTCTCTTAAGAATCCTCTCTTTAAATATCTTGGAATCCTATGAAAAAGGTTCTCTCAATAAATAAGATTGGCCACCTCTTTAGATTCTTTAAGAGATTATCTATGTGGAAAAGTAAGCAACTATCCATTTATGGACGTTTAACTCTTATGAACTTGGTTCTATCCTCTCTTCCCTTATATTATATGTGTTTTTTAAGCTTCCAAATTCACTTATCAAGATAATTGATAAGATCAAAAGATATTTTTTATATGGCGGAAATAATAGTATCTCCGTGTTGTGCGCAGCGAAAATTTCGACAGCATCTCTGGTGCACGACAGGAGAGTAGATCTCAACTAAATCTCTGTTTCACAAAGGAAACAAGAATTGAAAGCAAAATATCTCAACAAAGTGGGATATCAACTCTTCCTCTCATCAGTTTTAGGACTGACCTATCGAGGGAACCTAAACTCTTTATTACAAATCACAGCACAAACAATCAATTTTAACGTGGTTCGACAAATTGCCTACATCCACGGGACAAGGAGGGGGGAGATCTACTATTAGAGGGAGAGAATACAACTAGGGTTTACAATCTCACAACCTAAACCCTCAAACAATCTCTCAAAACCCTCACAATCTCTCTCAAAAGGATGCTCAAAACCCTTAAAGAACAGCTGACTTCTGCTACTACCTTTTGTGATTTTTTCTGCACCTGCATGAAGCCCAAAAAGGTTCTGCCGAAACAACAATAGTCGAAAAAACAAAACCTCCTTCGCGCACGCAACCCTAGAAAGCCACATTGTTATTTATAAGACTTTCGTATCGGGTGGGCCTCTGAAACAAAGTTCACGTGCCGAAAACTCTTTCACGCGGTTTTCTGGCCCCCGCAATCAAATCCCCGCACGCGTCCGCAATAGCTTCCTTTCACGCGCTTTCGTGCTCGTGCTCATGAACGTGGGTGGCTCCCACTCCACGTGCTTCACAATTCTCCACCTCGGTGAAGTTTTTCCAAAACCGAGCCGACACCAACCAAACCAAATGTCTCACTTGTTGCGTCCAGTACGAAGTGAAACAATTCACGACAACGGACTCAATCCATAACAAGTCGAGACCCAAACGAGAACACGAACACTCTTCAAATGTCAGTATCAACTCACCAAATCGGCTGCATCATAAATGACTGCATACTTATCCTCTTGCCCAAGGAATCAAGTCTCACGTAGTTCATACAAATGGCCGCGAACGACTTCAATCAAATAGAAGAGTTCACAACCCTTCTCTAATATCATCAACTCTGCGGCTGATAGCACCTCCAATGGCCTCAAAGTGTAATGAATCAAACACCTTCACCTGAGGTGAACTAATGACCATATCCAACTACGAACTATGTCTACCAGCTGCACTCGAATCCAAAAATAACTCATCATCTGCATCTAAATCCAAATGATCTCGAAGCTGTGTCACCTAAGCTGGAATCCAAAACAATACAGAATGATCTGGAGAATATGGAGTAATCTTCACCTAATGTGGACTAGCATCACTCTCCATCTGCTACGATACATCTAAGGTCTGTCCAAAACTCTACACCTGCTGAGAGTCAATTAGCTCACTCATCAAAGCCTCAACTAAAGTGACACTACCAGACCAAACACCCAATTTGAGTTTTACCTCCTATCACAGCAGTTGACAACTCTTTAATAGAATGACCCAAATATATCAAAGCCTGAGTCTAGAAACTCTTCTGCAGACCATTGCTTGACAACAAATACCGATCCTCCTCCAGCAAGGCACGGTTCTCCAAATTTGTCACCCTATCTAGTTGTCCTAAGATTTCCTCTCTAACGAAGTGTCTCAAAATGCAGTGTGCTCGGTTCTAATACAGAAACCGGTCCATTTTGTACCTTCTAACAAAATCAGAATGAAGTACCTTCACCTTTCTGTCTATCACACACTTCTTTAATCTGTTAGAGACTACTAGGATTTTATCCAAAGGGGATTTGGTTGCAACCCAAACTCGCCTAGAACAGGCACTAACAAAGGAAACCAAACATCTATTTCCTCCCAACGATGCCTCCTTGGAAGGCCCCCAAACATCCACGTGAACCCCATCTGAAAAGACCATCCGTGCGGTAAATAGAGGTGCCAAACTTCACCTCGGTCTTCTTGCTCACACCAAAGTGTTCACTGGATTTTAAATTGCAGGTCAATGCACCTATCTCCAAATCAAAACTGGAATGACCAAGCCCCAAATGTCACAGTTTAGTCGAATCAACAGAAGTCATCAGCTCTCCACCTGTCACTGTATCTCCAATCAAATAGTACAGGTTATTCCTCCTGACGCCCTTCATTGTAATCAAAGAGTCTTCAACGATCTCGAGAATCATGTCCTCAACACGAACCTTCAGACCCTTTTCAACCAAAACTCTAACTGAGATCAAGTTCTTCCTCAAGGAAGGAATATATCTCACATCATATAACTCCCTAACAGTCCCGTTAAACATCTTGATGCGAATACTTCATATCCTAAGGATCTGGCATGCACGGTTGTCTCCCATGTACACCACATCACTATCCAGTTTCTCAAAACTAGAGAACCATTCCCTTCTAGGGCACACATGATAGGTCGCATCACTATCCAACATCCACTTGGATTCCTTCGAATAGCTACCTGTAGGACCGATAGAAAGCGAATAAATAGATGTATCAGAAATATTATCATCCAATATAACGATGTTTGCTTCTGATGATCGTTGCTTTCCTTTTCCCTTCTGCTTATTTTTCATCCATTCGTAGAGCTTTGGACAATCTTTTTTCCAATGACCAGTCTCCTTGCACCAAGCACACTGATCTTTTCCAACTGTAGGATGCCCTACTCTAGACTGTGACTTCTAATTTTTTCGGTTTGGATTCTTCCCTCTTGCGATCAATGCCTCCTCTACCGGCTTAACTGAAGCCTCCTTATCCTTCTTTCGAAGCTGATAGTTCACAAGTGCAGCTGTGACCTCACTATACGAAAAGGATGCCTTCCCATTAATTAGGGTAAGAACAAAGGTCTTGTATTCCTCATCAGGTAAGGAACTCAACAACAGCAACGCCTTGGCATCTTCAATCATAACATCCACATTCGCCAAATTCGCAAGAAGCTTCATATAGTGGTTCATGTGATCACTAATAGAGGTTCCCTTCTTCAATTGGAAGCGATAAAGCCTCCTTTTCAAATGCAAGCGATTTTTCACACTCTTGGTCAAATACTTGCTCTCAAGGGTCTTCCAAATCTTCTTTGCAAAACTCTCATTCATCACATCATACTTCAAATCTTGTGTTAAACAAGACCTAATAACACCACACGCTGTCCGATTCATCTTCTTCCAAACATTCTCTTCAATATCATCTGGCTTGCCATCCAACTCCAAAGTATCTTCCAAATTTTGCGTGTTCAGCGCATTCAAAACTTCGCATCCCTAAAGTACAAAGTTGTTCGTGCCGTTAAATTTCTCCACATCTATTTTCGTAGAGTGGATATTCAAACTTTGAATGGTCTTCATACCAGAAGCACCACCCTCAACACCTTCTTTCCCGACCATATTCCTTAACACACCAACAACCAATGGGGAACAAATTGAAGAATAGATCCAAACTTGAGAAAGATAGAGTCTTTACCAAAAAGATCCCACCTGTAACTCCAATTGAAACCCTAGACGAGCTTCCAAAGCAATCTACTCCTTCAAATTGCCCAAGCGTAGCCCGAGCTCTGATACCACTTGTTGTGCGCAGCGAAAATTTCGACAACACATCTGGTGCACTATATGAGTAGATCTCAACTAAACCCTTTTTCACAAAGGAAACAAGAACCGAAAGCAAAATATCTCAATAAAGTGGGATATCAGTTCTTCCTCTCATCAGTTCTAGGACTGACCTATCGAGGGAACCTAAACTCTCTATTACAAATCACATCACAAATAATCAATTTTAACGTAGTTCGGCAAATTGCCTACGTCCACGGGACAAGGAAGGGGGATATCTACTATTAGAGGGAGAGAATATAACTAGGGTTTACAATCTCACAACCTAAACCCTTAAACAATCTCTCAAATCCCTCACAATCTCTCTCAAAAGGATGCTCACAACCCTTAAAGAACGGCTGACTTCTGCCGCTGCCTTCTGCGATTTTTTCTGCAACTGCACGAAGCCCAAAAAGCTTCTGTCAAAAACAACCACAACAGAAAAAACAAAACCTCCTTTGTGCACGCAACCCTAGAAAGCCACATTGTTATTTATAAGACTTTCGTATCGGGTGGGCCTCTGAAACAAAGTTCACGTGTCGAAAAATCTTTCACACGGTTTTCTGTCCCCCGCAGTCAAATCCCCGCACGCGCCTGCAATAGCTTCCTTTCACACGCTTTTGTGCTCGTGCTCGTGAACGTGGGTAGCCCCGACTCTACGTGCTTCACACTCCGTAGCCAAATCCTTAGTGAAGTAGAGTTTGGTTTGTAAACCCAAAAGGGAAGGTGGATTGCGTATCCTTAATTTACATGATTTCAATCTTTCTTTGATTTCCAAATAGATGTGGAAGGTGGTCTATAATGATTTTGTATGGGGAAATTCTCTTCTTCTTTGTATTCTTCAGGATATCCTAATCCTAGTTGCACACTACCAAGCCCCACTACTTCTAAATTTTGTCAAGATGTTTTCTCTAGTAATCAAGCTTTAATATGCCTAATGCAACACAATTTTGGTGATTGTTCCCATAATAGATTTTGGGAAGACAAATAAAGAGGCTCAAACTCTTTGGCTTATCTTATCCCCTCAGCATACAACCTTGCTTTTTCTAAACATGCCAGTGTTAGATCCTAGGGGATCTTTAATGATAACCAACGGGGATGAAAACCTCTTATAATATGTAGCCGCCTCTTACTAATTCTTAGACTAAGTATATCTGGGTTTAGTTAGTTTAGTTAATAATACTTGAACACGACATCTC
Source organism: Asparagus kiusianus (assembly GCA_022839385.1). Lineage (NCBI taxonomy): Eukaryota > Viridiplantae > Streptophyta > Magnoliopsida > Asparagales > Asparagaceae > Asparagus > Asparagus kiusianus. The sequence continues at coordinate 9,257 of BQKN01045029.1, forward strand.
ACTCTGTTTTTACTTTTAAAAACAATGTTAATTATATGTCAGTTGTGGATAAGTTTATGTAATTGTTAAATGTACGCAATAATTGTTAATATTTTTGCATAGTTGTTAATGTTGAAACATTAGTTGTGAACTTTAAAGCTAGTTGTTAAACTTATGCATTAGTTGCTAAGCTAACCTGTTAGTTGGCAAGTTAATTGAATTTTAATCAAAGCTAATTCATGTATAGTGTATTCATATTTCCTTCTTACATCAAGCTTCTCTACTTATTATGACTAGGTTTTATGCACGTGCAATGCACGTGGTTAAATATCACGAGTAAATATTTTTAATTTATTTCCTTACTAAAATTTGTTCATCAGTTCCACTTTGATCGTTTTTGCTCACTTATGCCTTTAAATTTTAGCATTGTGATTATTTATTTTTTTTCTTTGATGTTTGTTTGAATAGGCTATACCAAGTTTAAATTTTTATGTTGATAATTAAATTGATAGGAAACAAATGTAATCTAAAGCCAATTTGAATTTTCATGTGATTCACTAGTGGAAAACCAGGTATCGTTGACGGGCTTTCCCGTCAGGAATGCTTAAAATCCCGTCGGCGATAAGTATCCTTGACGGCATCCCGTCGGCGATACGCCGTCAGCAATAGTCCCGTCAGGGAAAAACTATCGCTGACGGGGCGCCGTCAGTAATGCTTATTACTGACGGCAACAATGCTGACGGCAAGCGCCGTCAGTTATAATGAAACATCGCTGACGGGAACCCCATTAGCGATGAATATAACATCACTGACGGGAGTCCGTCAGTGATTTTTGTTGCTGACGGCTGTTCGTCAACACTGTACAAATTATCGCTGACGGGGACGCCGTCAGCGATAACTATCGCAGACGGGATCCCCGTCAGCGATGTTATAACATCGCTGACGGGATCACCGTCAGCGATAACTATCGCCGACGGCGTCCCCGTCAGCGATGTTATATACATCGCTGACGGGGATCCCGTCAGCGATAGATATCACCGTCAGCGATAGGCATTACCAGAAAAAAATGTAGCTGCTTATATCAGTTCCTGTACATATCCTGTACATACAAATTTGCAAACATCACTCATTCAATTTCCTGCACATTCACATCTCGAAATATATCCAAATTTCACAAACATCTCTCATTCAATCAAATTTCACAAATATTCGAAATATGTTCATTCAATTTCCACAATATGTTCATTCAATTTTCACAAACATCTCGAAATATATCCACAAAAAATTTCCACAACAAATCATAAGTTCTAAATACACGCATATCATAAGTTCTAAATCCACGAAAAATCCCATAACAAACTGTACACACATATCATAAGTTCTAAATCCACAAAATCTTCCACAACAAAACATATACGCATATCATAATCTCAATATAAAGATGTCCAATATACAAACCATACACGAGTTTAGGATATAACTCACTAAGATAGGTCATCCGCCCTATCCATGTCATCGTCCGCATCGCCACTGGCGGCTCCATCACTACGACTCGTGTTCCCAATAGTATCATCTCCAATCTAACAACAAAATAATTTAAATTTAGAATCACATAATATTGTGTGTAATCATGTTTTACATATATAATAAGTATACCTGTCTGCTACTCTCTCCACTACCAGTAAATGCCTTTTGAGTGGCCAAGAAGTTCATAATCTGGCTTTGCACCCGAGTAGGAACCCGCCTTCTACAAGATTTCATTACTTGCCTAGAAACCATCGCAAAAGTAGCAGTAGGCTGGATCACTCGCATAAGCTCCTCTTGAATATCCTCCCACATCTCCTCGGGAATCTGACCATCTAACATATTCATCACAGAGGAAACAAGCTGCATCGCCTGCTGAGTGCAATCCTCCTGCGGCATGTAAGAGGGCCCCGATGGCATAGTCGAGGGTGTGGAAATCGGCGGAGGCTGGAATTGTGTAGACACCCTCTGAGCTCCAACTCCTATCCACCTGGTCCTCCCCTTTTTGGGAAGTCCACAAACTAAATGGCTCACATTATAATTCTGCTCTCTAGTCAGGGGCTCTTGGCTCTGTGCAACAACCTCAGAATATGTGTTTTCGAGAGCTTCCTAAAAGACAAAAAAATAAATTTAAGAATTGACCTTTCAAAAATAAAAGATATATTTACCTGAACAAGTAAAATAAAAGATGAAGTATGCATGCATCTTCCTTAACACATTCACACATATAATAATGTTTATTGAGGAATTTAATATTGAAAATACCAATTTTTCTATAAACATTATTTCTATGATGTTTGGGAATGGCTAGTTTTTAGCCTTTCTATATATTCATCAGAAACAAAAGTGGATGTAATTTGAAGGTGTACTTACTGCTGTTTTCTAATTAGGGGTTAGTTATGAAAAGAATATGAAGGGGTATGCATGTAACTATTTTATGTATGCATGTATGTATTTTAACATAACTTAGAGGGTTCTTCGGGTCAAAAAAGTTCTAACATCCTACACACTAAACTTAGAGGGTTCTTCGGGTAAAAACAAGTATCTAAAAAGTCTCCAACTCAAAAAAAAAAAATTGAAAGATAGCACAAGATTTCATACACTGTAGCAAGAGAGACAGAGGACTATTATGATTACTCCTTAAACTTATTACCTTAGATTAATAGACCATGTGCTTACATTAAAAACAACGTGCATATGCACTTAAAAGACGAGTGCAAACAATAAATTCTCAACAAAAAAACAGACGATAATTAGTTAACCTGCATTTTCTTGGCCAATTCTAGCTTTTGTTTCCTATTCTCATCGTCATCGTACCCCTTCTTAAATTGAACCATCGTCCTCCTGTGCAGTTCTGGTAGCGGGATAAAGGGAGCGTTCTGAGATTTAAAAATATATATATTAGTAGAATTTATCAAATATTCTAGAAAACGGAGAGAATATATATAAAAGATTAAAAGACTTTATTTACCGTTGTCCTACAAAATTGATCCTCAATCTGGGCAAATGAAGTAGTCCCCGTATGATGATCATAATCTTTCTTCCATCGATTTAGTTTATTTCTCTGGCATTTTTTCTTCAACATGAACAAAGAGAATTTTAGTACAAACTATAATATACAATGAAATATATCACAAGTTTCAGATAAATAACTTGATGATAATTATCTACTATACATATTTACCTTGTGCTCCTCTTGGCCCCACAATACTATAAGTGCAGCTAAGTGCTCAGGCTCAACCCTCTTATCTCGCTTGTATATCCTCTCCCAGTTGTGAGTGAAACAATCAAAGCATTTCTTCTTTAACTCATGTCTCCACTCCCGAAGAGAATGCTTGAACTTTCTTGTGTATCCAAATAAAAATTCCCAGCCTACGGGATTGTCTTCGATGTTGAAATATCTCTAAAAATTAAAATATAGTTAAGCATGGAAAATAATTGACAGAATTAAAAAATAATTGTGCTAAATAGAAGAATTTACCCAACAATCTCGATATATACTCTCCAAGACATGAAATGGCTGCTCCTCAGCCTCGTAATAATTAAGGATTCACATTATCACTCCTCCGTATCAAGCATCCAAGGTATGAGCTAAAGTTAATAGCCCATTGTCCGGTTGGAATCCCATTATGTCCCCATCTCACAATTGCTCGAAAACCATCCGGGGGTAACTTTTTTTTAAAGTCACTGCCTTGGCGTCCTTTTTTCTGATAAAGTTTTTCTCCTACAACAAAGAAAAAAATAATAGATATATCAACACTTTTATTAGATATTACAATATTAAGGAAAAAATGCAATTATGTAAACTTTAGAACATGATATTTTAGACTGGGGTTTTATTATTGATGTTTTACAAGCTAAAAGGGTTAGAACTAAGTTAGAATTTCATTACCTTCTATTTAATCAGAATATAAATGCAAAGGAAAAAAGTTCAAAAGTTATAGACTGGTTAACTAAGTTAAAATTTTTTATCAATCTCACCAAATCTTTGTCTGATTTTATTTTTTGCATCAGATAAAATCTCATTAATCTGTGGGCCCCATTCATCCAATCGTCTTTTCGCAAGCATGTATTTTTCTGTATGCTTGAGTCTGTACCCCTCTGCACATGTTGGTAAAGGCCCGCGCTCAATCCCGGGAATATATGCTCGAAGTATCACTGGAGGATCTGCATATAATGGAACGGTAGTCGGCTCTTCCTCACCCTCACCTAAAAAAATAAAAGAAATAAATTATCATTGTGCATATATCATGAATAAAAATACTTAAGTTAAACTAAGATATACCTGACATCTCTCCTGAACTCGGTGGCTCTTCCTCAGTGGATTGGTCTTGACTGGGGGTAGCTTCGAATAACCTCCTGTTAATGTTTTTAGACATCTGCAAGTTGAATAAACATACAAATTAATATATTATAGATGCAAGTTGGCTTGGCGTAAATAAAAACAATATGTATTGTTGCGTTACTAAAATTTTCAGTTCACATCAAGTTTGTAGGCATCTGCAAGCTGAATATACAAAGTAAGATATTACATATTTATATCGTCCAAAAGGTAATTGAGATACATTGCAGTGATATTAAAGTTTTCATTTTACAATTTGCAAACTAAAAAAAGTTACATGAAGACCCGATTACAAATAATTGTTGTTTAGCTCCTATTAATGTCTGTGACAATATTTGGAATGTTTGTCCGAGTTGTTGGAGCATCCGTATCAAACACTACGTTTTGAGGGTACAAGAATTCATCGATCGCTGCATTTGGCTCATTGAAGTTGTTTATATAGCTCTCGTCACCATCTTCATTGATAGAAGGTTGAATATAAGCCCTAGAGTCCTTGTTCAGGACAACCCACTCGTCTTTAACTGCAGGATCTTTCACATAGAAACATTGTCCCACCTGAGATGCAAACATGAATTTTTCATCACTATCAATTTTTTTATCGAGATTGACAATTGTAAATCCAAAGGGGTCCTTTTGAGTCTTTGCAAAACACCAACGAATCATGAACATCATGTATTTATGTTCATTTGGAACACCATAGCCGTAGAATATCTCCACCACATCTTCCAACATTCCATAATATGTTATATTATTTTCAATAGGATTCTGATCTCTTCTGTTTGAGAAACATTCTCGTGAGAAGGTAGCCATGACACCACTATTCTGGGTGACCTTCGTATTGTCAACCTCCATTGTGTGAAATTTATAACCGTTAACACGATACCCACCATATTGACATACAGCATAGTAAGGCCGCTTCGCGTGAACCTTCACTTCTTCTGATATTTGATTATTAAGGACAAGTTGTTCCTGGATCTAAATATAAAAAATAAGAAAACTATTAAAACAATAATTCAAAGTTTTTTCATCAAAAAACATACAAATATTGCTAAATTTAATAATACTTACTTCATTCTTCAACCAAGCAGGGAATTCCTTCATATGCCTTTCTTTAATGTCATGTACAGCTATACTACCGGTAACTTCATTCTTAAGTTTTTCCTGATGTTGCCTATTAATGCAATAAATTTATTTATTATTGTCAAAATAAATAATAAAGATTAAATGGTATTCAAAACTCTTTTTAGATATTTTACCTCCGGTACTCCGAGAAGATTTCAAGATTATTTACTACGTATGCATGCGCTTGATCTAGAAATATGTTAGAATAATTTTTGTTCAACCCGCGAGGATAGAGAACTGTGTTATCCTTATTATCAACAGGTGCTTGAATTTCAGTTTGTTCCCCTCTCATATAACGAGAGGAAAATAAGAGACACTCGGTTCTTACGTAACTTTCAGCTATTGAACCTTCTGGTCGAGCTCTATTACGCAATTGGCGCTTCATTGAACCCAAATATATAAAAATGATAATTAATCAGATATATATGTAAAGATATTAACATTTAATAGATATAAATATTGATAGGTAACGATTAAAAGTATCTAAATACTAACCTCTCTATTGGATACATCCAACGATAATGGACTGGTCCTGCTATTGCAGCCTCCTCCGCGAGATGTTGTGTAAGATGAACCATTATTATGAAAAAAGATGGAGGAAAGAGCATCTCCATTTCACACATTGTTTCTGAAATAATTTCTCCAAGTTTCTCAAAGTCACGATCGTCTATAACTTTAGAACAAAGCTTTCTGAAAAATCCACAAAAATCAATAATAACCTTCACTGTTTTTTTATCCTGCATAGTACTGCGTAGTACCACAGGTAGCAGTTGATGAAGAAGCACGTGATAATCATGAGTTTTAAGTCCTAATATTTTCCTTTCTTGCACCTGGACATTGTTCGATATGTTTGCGGAGTAACCCTCTGGTAACTTTATTGATTTGAGGACTTGACAAAATATTTGCATCTCAACTTTCGACATCGTAATACAAGACGCATGCAATTCTAATCTGTCATTTCCGATAATTTTTGGCTGCAGTTCCTCTCTAATGTTCAAAGCAGTTAGATCTTGACGAGCACGTAGATCATCCTTTGATATATTAGCATCTTGCAACAGTGTGGACAAAAGATTATCACAAATATTTTTTTCAATGTGCATAACGTCCAAGTTGTGACGTATTTTTAACTCTTTCCAATAGGGGAGTTGAAAAAAATGCTGAATTTCGTCCATCCTGAGGGCAATTTTACGACTTCAGCCTCATCACTCACCGCTTGTGATTGTCTTTTTCGTTTTGGTATCCTTTTGTTAATACGCAAGTTCCTTACTCCAAGTAAATCTTCTTTCGAATAGCGCTTCTTTCCAAACCTGACAGCAGGAAACCTCTCAAGCAAATGTACAATCTGATCTCTACGTAATGGACGCGGAGCATCTCTCTTCTCAACAGTACCATCAAAAAACTTGCTCCATTTTTTTGTTCTGTACCTGTGTTTTATGTTCAACCACCTTCTATTAAACCAATAACAAAACTTTCGACTATGCTGCAGATAAAGACCTTTGAATTCTGGACCACACACTGGACATGCATATGTTCCCTTTGTAGACCAACCTGAAAGATTCGCATAGGCTGGGAAATCATTAATTGTCCATAGTAAAATAGCACGTAGTCTGAAAGACTGCTTTGCATGAGTATCATATGTCATAACCCCTTCAGTCCAGAGTTGTTTTAACTCATCAATTAGCGGTTCTAAAAACACATCTATATCATTGCCTGGTGCATGCTTGCCCGGTATCAATAATGAAAGTATCATATACGGTTGTTTCATGCAAAGCCAAGGCGGTAAGTTGTAAGGTGTTAATACAATAGGCCATGTAGACCAACCAGAACTCATTATCCCAAATGGGTTGAATCCGTCGCTAGACAAACCTAGTCTAACATTCCTGCACTCATTCTCAAACGAAGGAAAAGTTCTATCCACATGCTTCCATGCCTCTGCATCGGCCGGATGTCTGATTTTACCATCATCAATACGTTCCTCCATGTGCCACCTCATTTGCTTAGCAGTGTCCTTATTCATATACAACCGTTTTAGCCTTTGTATTAAGGGAAAATGACACAGAGCCTTTGCTGGAATCTTCTTTTGCTTAAACATAGCCCTTGTTGTCCCACGTGTTGAACAATTTTTGCGTTGTACTCACCGTGATACTCCACAAATTGGACACTCCTGAAGATCTTTTTTATCTTTATAGTAGAGGATACAATCATTAGGACATGCGTCGATTTTATTGTAATCAAGTCCTATAACAGAAATAATCTTCTTTGCGTTATCATAATTTTCTGGTATGCTCTCTTTTCCATTTGGAATGACTTTTCTCAGCAACACAAGCAACATATTAAAATATTTATCTGCTATTCCACTAAGAGACTTTATACGCAAAAGACGCAGCATAAATGATAACCTGGTGAACTCAGTGCAACCCTCGTACAGATCATTTTCATTATCGTCTATTAATTTCATTATCTGCGCCAGCTCCTCATGATCAGTTACGCCTCCAGCATTTCCTGACTCGTCAGCATCCTCGGCATAATCAGATTGATCTATATTAGGAACTGTTAACATATCTGCGAGCATCGTATGTGTATCATCTATTCTCGTATCATCTATTCTCCCACCGGAAGTACCGGTATCCGCTATCAGTTCCATTTCTTCAAGACATCCTTCCCCATGAAACGTCCAATATTTGTACTCCTCATGGAATCCTGATATTAAGTGTTTCTGTAAATCACTTTTATCCACCAACGCCCTATTTTTACACCAACAGCAGGGACAATACACGACATCACTATTTAACTTTCGTGGGTCTGCCAAGGCGTACTGTATGAATTGATTTATTCCATCTTTATATCGACCCTCCATCTATCAATACGAGGAATATCAATCCATGATTTGTCCGAAACTATCCTCATAGATCTGTATGATATTAAGCATAATTAGGTAATGTGAATTTTTATTAGTAACGCATCAAATTAAAGGTTGCGTGATATTAACTTTCTTCACGACATCAAGGAAATTTTAATTATAATAATCTCGGAGGAAAAATTACCAGAACATAAATTATGTGGGAGTAAAATCTAACGCTCATATTTGAAATAAGACAATTTAACAGCTGTCATAGGAAATGGACCTATCCCATTAGGAATATAGTAGTGTTTACAACTACCTTTATATATTTTAAGCGTTTTTATTTCTTGAAAATTTTGGCAGCACCTACCCGCAGTTCTCCGAGTACACATGCGTATCAATCATCGATAATAAATCGATTATAGATCGATACGCAAAACAACATACGCTTATTGTACACGGAGAACAATGCGGTACGTGTTATTAAAATTTATAAGGAATAAAAATGTATAAAGTATATAAAGATAGATGATACACTACTGTATTCCTAACCTGTACGAGAAGGGGACTCCTCCCCGGACAGATCTAATAATTATTGCATGTATATCATGCTCCTAACATAAATCACGTTATTCTCTTTAGATGTAAAAAGTATTTTCACATCCAACTAGAATTACGTGAGTTTATATAAGAAGAGATTCACATCCAACATTATTAGACGGGAAACTAGGGGTAACGACTTTCAATTCATAAATCATGATATATAACACAATAAAACTTGTAATTACCACAAGAGAATAAATTAACCAAAAGAGAATAAAGACCCAGAGAGTAAATTAGCACTTAACATTTTTATAATTGTATTGTTCTCGTTTATTGTCATATTCATCACTATACATATCCTCTCTTTTTTATTTATTTACCATATGAAGTCGTATTTTTGTGATAATAGATTTTTTTAAATATTTACAATATTCTAATGATGGATAATTTAGGATAGTTAAGCATAAATATGATAAAAATAATTGGATGTTTAAGTACCATTTAGTCAGCCAACTTATCATACTTGTATTGTAAAAGGACCATGTTTCTAGTAATCTCGAGGTTACTCATATAAATACACAAACTTCATAGATGCTCGTGTACTTACATATATTTTTAAAGTATTTTCAATTTTAAAAGATATTTAGCCCCTAACTCATATATTTTGAAACGAGTTTTTGAAAAGTTGATACTGTAAATAAGTTCCTTAAAATCAAATTAGTCTTCTAATTTAAATCAATTAATTTAAACTGACAAATTATCTTTTATCACATTCATTCGTAAATTAAATTAGAGGAACTAAATTTGCACCGTGAAACGAGTTGACTTCAAGCAAAGGTTTACACGATAAACTTATAACCTCTGTTATTTCAAAATTAAAACATCAAGTTGTGACAGCAATGTAATCCAACAAAACGTAAACTTATAAATATCAGCCAGCTTGATCGTTTTATAACTAATTATGTATAATTTCTATACACTAAAATGCGACAATGACAAAAAATTACCGCTTGGATCTCCTGCAATGCAATCCAACAAAACGTAACACTCACTTGGACCTCCTGCACTGCAATCAAAGAAATCAAATCTCCAATTAGAAAAAACAGCAAAACCTAAAATCGGAAAAAAAATTTAAAAATTTTGAAAACAAAATCAAAGGAATCATACGCTGACGGGTGAGGAGATGAGAGAGCTCAGGCGACCTACTGTTCGAGTCGGCGCGGGGGCGATGCGACAGCGAGCTCCAAGGTCGACGGTGAGCTCGATCGGGGCCACGGGCGGTGGAGTCGAAGAGCGGGAGGGGAAGGTGATGGCGCGGGCGGAGAGCGGTTGAGGTGATCGCTGGCGGCGAGCGGCTGAGCTGAGAGAGGGGAAGTCGAGGGCGCGGCAGGGAAGAAAAATTAGGGTTTCGATAAGCCGAAAAAATTTCAACAGCGAAATTATATAGCTCACATCGCTGACGGGTTTCCCGTCAGCGATGTTTACAGCTCGTCAGCGATGTTTTCATCGCTGACGGGAAGGAATAAACGCCGACGGGAACATCGCTGACGGGATTTCCCGTCAGCGATATAAACAACGCCGACGGGAATTTCCCGTCAGCGATGTTCCCGTCAGGGAAGCCACTATTTCCACTAGTGATTTGGGCCGACATAAAACCAAGTTTGAAAGTATAATGTTGTAAAAGTGAAAAACACTTAAAAAAGTAGTGTTATAAAAGATAGATGGATAATTAAAGCTAAAAAGCCAAGATGATAAATTAAAAGTGGGCTAAAATGAAACTAAAGAGAATATGAAGTTTGTTGCTAATTAATTGATAGACTTCAGAAAAAATCATTGACTAAAGATTAATGCTAACTCTAGTATATTTTATATGATAAAAGCATCCACATAACCATATAAAAATATTTAAAAGAGTTCATGAAAATTATTTCTAAAGATTTCTGGTTTTCTAAAGAAAATTAATTTATTCTATATAAAATATTCAAAAAATAAAACTTTTATTCTTTTTGTTTTATTTTTTTATTGAGTTAAGATCAATCCTTCTTCACATTAATATTTTTCTTGAGAAATTCTAGAGTTGTGTCTTCATCATCTATATTGATTGTGACACCATGCTAGAGCTGGATTTCTTGTGTAATTATTTTTTCCTGAGCGCGTTCATGATTTGTCTTCTCGTCTTACTTCACAAAGAAGTTGAATGCATTTTTGATATTCAACAAAAATTCTAGAAATACATACATTGATTATTTTTGTGTTTCAATGAGACTAAATGTTAATTTCATATGTATAAAATTTTTTTGTTTCTAATTTATTTTTCAAAAAAGGTTAGGAGTTATTTCTTTTTTCTCTGCAATAAATCTTATGGTGTGCATCTAATAAGAGTTTCTGTCGCATAAATAATGTTACTTTTACTCTATGTCATTTTTCACAATGATCTGAACTAAATAATTGTATTTTTATTATCAAACTGGCTTAAATTATAATGTTAATATTTAATCTTGATATGCTTATTTCATGAATAAGGGATATTACTCAACCTTGATACTACTTTATTAGTAATTTTGTGATATTTATCATTTGACATTCTTATTAACATCTCTATCCAATCTTCTTGTTGTATCCTTTGCAAGCTAGAACTATGGCTCAACTTTATTATAAATAGTAGTTATCTTTACATTATAGGTCCAATAGCGTGTCTGTATATTGATAGAGTAATTTTAAGTTAAATTGTGTAAATTTTAGAGTAAGTCTTATAAGATCATACCTCTTTGATATTGTGATTATTGCATACATCAATAGTTTAAATTGTATTGTATTTGTAAAGAGCCTTGATGGATATGCTTCTATATTATTAGCTTGTTCTGAATAAGCCATGCATATTAGCTTTAAAGTGTAATATTTTCTTTATTGTGTTATATGTATGTTTGCTTGGTTTGTTTATCATTTTTTTATTTCTTCAATAAGTTGTATCTTTATGTTGGTATATATTGTTAACACAATTTACGATAACATGCATATTTTTCCTACAAATTTGAGACAGATATAATGTGAATTTTATGTTTAGTGACATTTAATAAAAATTTTAGTAGTAAAATATGCTACCTTCATATTTAAAGATATTGAAAGCTAACAGTGCTACTTATCCTTTATTAGGTAGTCATATCCCCAAATAAATTTACTTGCAGAGTCATACCATATATTAGAAAAAGAGAAATATCAATTTTAATTTTTTTTACTTATGCTATTGTAACTAATTATCATCTATATACCTTTTGTCCATTATAGTAATTTCTCTCATCTTATCTGGCTTATTATATCTCGCAACATAGTTGATCAATGACTTCACTTTAGTTTCTATTGTAAGATTATTTATATGTAATTTTATATTAAGTTTATGATTCATTTAGTATTTCAAGAATAGAGTAAGAAAATTTATACATACAAACTAAATTTTCTTGTATCTTTCACGATGAATGCTTTTTTAATTGGGGAAAATGTTAAACATTTCTTCAAGGGGGAACTCATCGGTGCTTTTTGCTAGATATACCTTTTGTCAATGTCAGTTCAAGTGATTCATGAATGTTTTCATATTTTGGGTTTATTTACTTCACTTCTCTATTTAAAAATAAAAAATCTTGATTTTTAAAAGGATATATCTGAACTTCCTGATAGTTTTTTCATACAAAATTCCTTATATTTTTTTACTCTATAAATATTATAACATCAGCGATGAATGTTTATACATTATAATCAATTAATGCTAACTTATTATATTATAGTCTTTTGTTAGTTTTATGTAATTTAGTCTTCTATCAATTAATGTTGTTATTAATATTATATGTAGTTCCTTAAAATTTATACAGTAATATTAATTTTTAATCTGTCATATATTTTTTAAATTTTTATTCCTTAACTGGATAGTTTTAATCTATCGTAATTGTTATTTTTTACCAGCGTCAACTTAGACTACTTTTAGATGCTAAAAAGGGATGATAAACTTTAAATTTAAACTTAAATTTATATATCTTAATGAAATGATATCAAACATTTACTCTTTTCTTTGCCAAATTTTCGCCTTTTGTGATTTTGAACTTTTGAGGGTGTGTTTTGTAATTTTTTTAACTTTAATGTTATTTTTTTAAAATTTTTAAATTTTATATTGGGTCTTTGTAATTTTTATGTTTTATGAGTTGGTGGTAAGTTTTTAAATGTTAAGATGTTTCTTTCAACTCTAAATTTTTAAGTGTGTTTTTTACAATTGCTAAAACTTTGAGTTATTTTTTGATAAATTTAAAATTTCAATGACCTGCTAATAATTTTTAGATTTGATGTCTACCGGTTATAAGTTTTAAAATTTTAGGATTTTTGCGATTTTTTAATCTTGAGGGAGTTTTTGTAGTTTATGTAACTTTGAGGTTATTTATTATAAATTTTAAGTATTTAAGTGCCTAATTGTAATCCCTGAAATCTATCTATGTTGTTTGCAAGTTTTGAAGTCATTGATTTTAGGGTGTTTTTTTTTCTAATTTGAATTTTTGAGGTTGTTTCTACAATTTTAGAAATTTTGAGGGTATAATTATAATTTTTAAATTCCTCAGGGTCTGTTTTTAATTTTTAGATTTCATATTTGCTGTTTTAAGTTTTGAAAAGTCGTGAATTTTTGAGTAAATTTGAACTTTTAAAGATATTTTGTGTAATTTTTGAATTAAATCTTAATCTTATTTTTTTTAAATTGTTGAGCTATAAGTAGTTCATATGGGTTTAATATAGGATATAATTAATATTTAGATAGATTAATATTTAAATAAAAATTTTAAAATAATATTCCACGTAGTTTGTTAACATTTTTTTTAAATTGTTGAGCTATAGATAGTTCATGTGGGATTAGATAAGATATAATTCAAATTACAATAGATTAAAATTTAAACGTAATATTCAAAATAGTGAATGGTAATATTTAAAAGTAACTTTGTCAGGAGATTCAGGAACCGATCATTGTATTCTCGTGATCAGGTTTCCAAGGCCACTCTCATTGAGATGTGCCGAAACAATTACTCCATTAACATTCTGTCCAATATGAACACTGTTGAGGCTCGCTCATGGAAAGACTTAATCCGCCAAGGAGAATAAGTCGAGAGCATGCTCAAGCATATAGATGATGAAGAGCCATGTGAATTTCAAAGAGGTGAGGACCAAGACAACCTCACCCTACTGACTTATGTAAAAGGGAAAGATGCTTTGGCGGTGAAAACCACTTCCTCCCCTAAATCTTCGTCAAAGCAGAAGGACAAATCTTCAGATAGTCATTTTTAGCAAAAGTATGACTTCCAAGATGAGCAACTCGTCCCAATATTCAAATCCTTGATCAAGGCAAAAAAGATCAAGCTCCCAGAATCGATGCGACTTGAAGAGATGTCGAGAACGGATGATCCCAACTATTATGCGTACCACCGGATGGTTCATCATCCCACCTCTAAATGATATACCCTGAAGGATAAGATCCAAGCTTTAGTAGATGCAGGTGTCTTTACCCTTCAACCCTGATTATTGCTGGAGTGGGGTTACTCTCGGTTCTCCGCAAAACCATGTATTATCCTGATCCGCTCCACAAATACTATCATGTTAATGAATACATCTGATAGTTAGTTTCCTCCAAATTCGCCCACTAATCCTTTTCAATAGGATGACGGGACCACAAAATACTATCAAGTTAATGATTATCTCTGATAATTAGTTTCCCCTAAACTTCCATCGCCAATGCTCTTCAATAGGATGACGGGATCACAAAATACTATCACGTTAATAATTACCTTTGATAGCCAACTCTTACCCCACTTGAAAACAATTTGTTAAGCAGTGTTCTACCATGCGTTGGGCACCTACTTGTCACTCGATCAAGATAGCGATCTACCATGCGATGATTCATTGTCAGGTCTTTTCTGAACATTCTATTTCTTTAGAATGGTCGAAGATAGTGACTTACCACGCGATGTGTTATTATTTCAATTACAGTTGTTATACTCCCATGCCACCGAACGACTTGATTTTCCTCACCAAGTAGTGTCCTACTTTGCGATGAGCACCTACTTGTCTTTCAATCAGGATAGTAATTTACCATGCGATGATTCACTATCTAATCTTTGCTGAATGTTCTATCTCCTTAGAATGATCGCAAATAGTAGCCTACCATGTGATGTGTTGCTATTTAATCATAGTCGTTATACATTCACGTCACTGAACGACTTGATTACCTTCACACCGTCATTCCTGTAAATGATGTTGTTCGCTGATAGTGACCTACCAAGTGATGATCCCCTATCTACCATTTGTTCCCAAATAGTGACCTACCATGTGATGAGTCGTTATTCATCAATGACATCACCATACCCCAGCATGCCTACCATGCGATGAGCATCGCTTTCAAAACACCTGGTTGAGTTATTATAATGAACAACACAACCAAACTCGATTATGACTTAACCGTTGTAATCATGTTCGAACACTTAATCCAACACTTTGAATGACTAAGAATAGAGGAGAAATCTTAGGATTAAACCTAAGAGAAACTCATCGACAACTTATCATGCTAAGGGTAAAAGAATGACTAGTGCAACTCAAACGATAATTGGTAAAGACACATCAAGTCCGTTGATAGCTGAGGGTTTGCTAAAATCCTAAGTCCTGATTGTCAATCTCACATGGGTCTGACAAAACCCACATAGAATGACGAGACTCAACGAATAGTCGGACTTCATCTCGAAGTATTGAGGTTCGCCTAGAAGTGACAAACTTCATCTGCAACCACGAAGTGCACCCCAGAGCATCGAAGCTCACCAAGAGGCCAAGCTAGCCATGCAAGCCAAGTTCGTCATGCAAGCTAAGTTCATCATGCAAACTTCGCCTGCAACCACGAGATTCACCCCGAAGCATCGAAGCTTTCCAAGAGACCAAGCTCATGGTACAAACTAAGCTCGTTATAGCCGAGAAGTTTCAAAGTATTTCAGATCTCATACAACCTAATTCAGGTCTGAAAACTTTAAAGGGGATCTTGTAGGCATTAAAAAATGCCAAGAAATAAAATAAGGTTGAACCTCGCTACAAGTATGACGAGGCTCGTCATGATGATGAACCTCATCTTAGCTAACAAAGCCCATCATGATGATGGACGTCATTGAAGACGGAGTTCACCTAGAGACAAAAATCCTCTAGAAGATAAAGCCCATCCAAGAGACAAAGTCCATCCGCAGACGAACCTCGTCAAACATCATCTCACTCCTCAAAAAAATAAACTTCGTCATTGAAGACGAAGTTCGCCCAAAAACGAGTTTCTTCATTGAAGATGAAGTTCACCATTGCCATTATTGACGAACCTCGCGCATAGCCAAACGTCGTATGTCATAAATTTTCAGATGCTATATTTAAGGAGAGTTAATGACCAATAACTCACTCATTTAAGGAGAGCTAATGACCACTAACTCACCCATTTAAATGGGAGTTAATGACTACTAACTCCCTCATTATAAGAGGAGTTAAAGCTATTAACTCACTCCATAATGGTCCTAAGCCTATAAATAGGCATGATCAACATGAAAGGAGGTGGAAGATTGAGAGGCTAGTCAAAAAGCCTATCTCTCCTCCACTCTCATGGATCTTCATAGATCATCGGCTAATCATTTGGCCTTGGAGCGTTGAGCTCATAACAAGCCACAAAATAGTCCAACTATACCCACCCACTTAACGAAGCGGGTCCTAAATGGGTGGGTATTGCTTCCATACAGTCTAAATATTTCATTACCGGACCCGCCCATAACCAACCCAATCTGATCCGCCCCCACACTCCCACACCCACGTTCTCCTTTCTCCCCTCTTTCTCAAACACTCGAGCCCTAGTTCCTCTCACCGTCTCTCTCCTCTCAAGCGCTCGATTTCACCTCTCCCCATCGAGCAATAGCTCATAATCTCTCTCCGATCGAGCCCTAGTTCCTCTCGATCAACAGGAGCATCGAATCTTCAACTTGTGGAGGCAACGATTAGGGTTTGAGTCTAGTTCGAGCGTCTCTCCTGTTCAAATTCAGGCCTTTGATCGAGCAATTTCAACATTCAGGTCTTTAATTGAACTAATCACTGGATTTTGAGGTACATTCTTAGTAGGGTTTCTTGATCTTGCCTTCTTTCAATTTTAGGGGTTTTTTAATCCTGTCTCCTTTCAATTTTGAGATTTTCTTAAGTCTCTTATTCTTATGGCCTGTTTATTTTAGTTTTTTCGGTGGAAACCGGTGAGAACCCACCTGAGAAGATAATTTTCTATATTATAGCATTTTATTCTTGTGTTTGTTTCAAATTATTTTTGTGAAAGCTTTTTATAAATTGGCTTAACCTGAAAAGGGTCTTCAAATTATATTATTGTGCACGACTCTCATTTGTCATCTTACTTGTTCGTTCAGTCCTCATTCGTAGTTATTTGTTATGTATGAAGCTATTTTATTAACTTTTGACATTTGATTTGATATTAAAAAGTTATTTTTCTTGTTTTAGTTACTATGTCTATGAATGAATTTACTTCACGCGATGATGGTAGTGAAGCTGATAATGAAACTATATCTAAACGTAAAAGAAGAGTAAAATCAAAAGTTTAGGAGCATTTTAATGAGTTGTCTGTTGATAGTGATGGGAAAGCTAAAGTTCAGTGCAAGAAATGTGGCCAAGTTTATGTTAGTGGTCATGGTACCACAAATATGTTGAGGCATGTTCTTTCTTGCCTAAAACAGGAT
This sequence comes from Asparagus kiusianus, assembly GCA_022839385.1. NCBI lineage: Eukaryota > Viridiplantae > Streptophyta > Magnoliopsida > Asparagales > Asparagaceae > Asparagus > Asparagus kiusianus. The sequence continues at coordinate 26,880 of BQKN01045029.1, forward strand.
ATAGATGAGGCTGATTCATCGTGGAAAACTATGCCATTAGATCAAGATAATTATAGAGAAATTTTGGCTAGCGTCATTGCATTGCATGGTTATTCATTCTGTTTTTTAGAATATCGAGGGATACACAAATTACATACATTTTTAAATCTTAAAATCAAGCATATCTCGAGGAACACCACTAAAGCTGATTTGCTTAAGTTGTACCAGAAAGAAAAAAATTCTTAAACAAACTTTGAAGTTTGCTCCTAGCAGAACCAGTCTAACTATAGACTTGTGGACCTCTTCAACATCAGATTACTACATGTCTCTTACTGCACATTACATTGATGAGCAATAGATCTTGCAAAACAAATATTAGCTTTGTCTCATGTTTCACCCCATATAGTGGGGCAATTTTAGTAGAGAAGCTATTTCATTTACTGGAGGAGTTGGGTATAGAAAAAAAAAATTTCATTGTTACATTGGATAATGCATTATATAATGATGCTTTCATGAAAATTTTGAAAGACCATCCTGTTTTAAAGGAGCATTTTGTCTCCAATGGTGAATTTTTGCATGTACGATGTTGTGCTCACATTTTAAATCTTGTTGTACAAGATGGTTTAAAAAATAATTAATAAATCTTTATCCAAGTTTAGAGAATGCATTAAATATGTAAAGAGTCCCCTAGAAGGAAGAAAAAATTTGCAGAGTGTATCGAACAAACTTTTTTAGTTAGTGCAAAGAAAATTCAGCAAGATGTGTCCAATAGGTGGAATTCCATATTTTTAATGTTGGAGAGTGTTTTACCTTTTTCGTCGGGCATTTGAGAAATTGAAGGTAATCGATTCAAATTTTACATTTTTTCTATCAACTAAAGAATGGGTAAAGGCTGAAAAAATAGCAAAGTTCTTAAAACCTTTTTATGAAGTGTGCACTCTTTTTTCTGGAAGTAAATACCCAACTTCTAACTTGTATTTTGGTGGAGTTTGGAAGATACAAAAATGCATAAAGGAGGAGATGACAAGTGAAGATGAAGACATAAAATCCATGGCAAGTGATATAGAGAAAAAGTTTAATAAATATTGGAAGTGTTATAGCAAGATTTTGTCCTTTGCATGCATCTTAGACCCCCGTTATAAGCTGAAGTATGTGGAGTTTTATTTTCAAAAAGTGGGTCTTGGTTCTACTCATGTGGTGACTATGTTGGATAAGCTAAAGCTTCTTTACAAAGAATATGAGAGAGCATCAAATGATATATGCATGGCCAGTTGTAGTTCGGAAGAGGCCTTTGGAGATGTTCTTGATGATGAGATGTTTGAGTTTGAACAGTTTGAGAGCCAAATAGTTTTAGTCAGTAGAACCAAGTCTGAATTAGAAGAGTATTTAGATGAAAAGACACTTTCTTGGAAGAAAAATGAGAACCTGAATGTTCTTGAATATTAGAAAGTAGAATCTGAGAAGCGTCCTCAATTATCCATGATGGCTCGTGATATACTCAGTATCCCTGTTACTTCAGTGACATCTGAATCTGCTTTCAGCATAGCTGGTCGTGTGCTTGATAAGTATCACAATCGTCTGCTTCCGGAAAATGTTGAAGCATAAATATGCCTTGGGTCTTGGTTAGATGGAGTTCCTTGTAAGTTGCTTACTTTTTCTTGTTACCTTCTATAAATTTATGGTGTACATGTGTTATATTAGACTAACATAGTTGTATCCTATGATCTAAATGCAGCTTTAGAAGATATTGAAGAAGGACATTTGTTGGTGCATGATTTTAGTGATATTCAAAATTTTGAATCTGAAGGTGAAATCTAAATGTGTATTTTCTTTGAGGTATTTTCTCTCTTCCTTTTCTCTCATGATGACATTGATGGAAAATGAACCTAAAAGGTACTGAAAGATCAAAAAATTTGTTTTTTAGCCCTTGAACATTGGGATAATTTGATTGAGATTGATATATTGTGTGCATTTATGACTTTTTTTAATCCTTCAATTGGACTAAAACTTTCTTTGACTGCAACAAGCAACAAATTCAGTTTCACATTTTTACTGGTAGAGTCTTAGTCAGTTTCACATTTTTTTATTGTGAAGTTTCATGTTTGATGTCTTTACTGGAAGGATGCATTCCAGTCTTTCCAAGACAAAAACACATCCCTTGTTGCATGTACTCTTAAGGGGAAATAAATAGCGTACCTCATGGACCATATAAATAAACAGGTCAAGCATATTATCATCCAGATATTAAACTCCTCCCATGTCACTGATAATGATTGTCACATTTAGTGTTCCAGCTAACTTTTCTCTTCAAATCGGATTCTTCATTGCATTCAACAAACTGGTTTAAACTAAAGATAGTAACCAAAGCACACAAGTAGCTACACAGGAGATGACGAAAGAAACTCCTCCACCTCCTGTCCTATACAAACAAAGTAGTTAAATTCAACAGGTACTACCAAAGACTGCACACAAAAGCCAAACAAAGGAATTACTTCCTGGAAAAATCTCGAAGCCTAACGATCGGTAAACACATTCAACACCACCATCAGCTTTTCTTCAGTTCTTCAATGACCCACTCCCTAGCCTTGCAAAAGCATTCTTCATACACTAGCTCATACATGTGCAGCTTTATTAGCGCCAATGTAACAAATCCGTCAATTGTGTCTTCATACTTCTCATACAACACGGGCATTGTGAGTAGAATGACCAAGCCTGCATCAGTTCAATGAAAGTTTTAATGTTTTCATACCGAAATTTCTCATGCAAAAAATACAAGGGGCAACTTACTGGAGCACATTGTTGCAAACATAGTGGCTTCTTGGCAGGAGCTCTAGTGTGTTCTGATACATGTCTTTGTTTGGAGCACATTGTTGTTGAATTGGATGCTTAATATAGAGGCTAATTTCTTTTAAATTGCATGTAATGTTGCAGATTGAGGCCATGGGATTTGCTCGAGCTCTTGTACCGCAAGTGTTCTTTGCCTGCAACAAGAACGAAGAGATGACAACAAACTACCTTTTGGATCATATGCATGAGTTTGAGAACGATCAGTAGTTTAAGAAAAGCCTAAGATCAACCGCACCTTTCACTCTTATCCAGTTTTAATTTATCTTGTGGTGGTTATTGTTCGATAGACAATGGACTAAAAAGACCAATCTCTTGCAGCACATGTTGATCTATATAATGTTTACTAGTCGTAATGTTGTGTATAAAACTTGGGATCTTAGCGCTTCACATTTTGATTTTCGTTATCTATCGGGTATTGGTAGCGATTTAAAAGTTGGGGATTGTGCTCGTACGATGGTTATTTTATTGGAAATATTAATACTAATTTTAATGTTGATGAAAATTTACAGAAAACCCCCTAAAAGTTTGCATAAAACTCCCTAAAAGTTTACCAAACCCCTGCAAGATTATAAAAAAATCCTTGAGAGTTTACAAAAAAAACCCTGAGAGTTTGCTAGTAGATCACTAAAACTTATCTATATATAAAAGCATCATAACAAAATGGGTTATTGGGTCACCCATGAACCACTCATTTAGTAAATGGGTGGATAAGAAGTGACCCATTTAGCACATGCTAAATGGGTCATAAATGGTTAAGTGGTCATAAATGTGTCCACCCATTTATGACCCGACCAAGACCCAACCAAAACCCAACCAAAACCACCCATTTGACAACCCTAGTTAATGACCACTAACTCATCCATTTAAGGAGAGTTAATGACCACTAACTCACCCATTTAAATTGGAGTTAATGACCACTAACTCCCTCATTCTAAGGGGAGTTAAAACTATTAACTCACTCCATAATGATCCTAAGCCTAAAATATGCATGATCAACATGAAAAGAGGGGGTAGATTGAGAGGCTAGTCAAAAAGTCTATCTCTCCTCCACTCTCATAGATCTTCATAGATCATCTGCTAATCATTTGGCCTTAGAGTGTTGAAGCTCATAACAAGCATGACGAGGGTCATTACAATGACGGACCTTGTCTCAAACAACAAAGCTTGTCGTTAGAAACAAGATTTGAAGCGCATCAATGAAGATGAAGCTCATCAGTGAAGATGAAGCTCGTTAGATGAAGTTAGTGAAGACAAAGTTTGTCAGAAGAAGCTCGCTATACTGCAAAGCCTACCTTACTAGACAAACCTCGTTGTGTATTGAGGCTCGTCTTATCTGACAAACCTTGTCATGCAGCGAGGCTTGTCGGCCGTGGGAGATTCAGCTGTAACGGCTCTGAAGACCTAGTCAGCCACGTGGGCTAAACTTTAGGAGCACGTTACGCCCTATAGATTTAGGAGCTCGTCTGAATTGGGGGAGACAGTTACGCCCTCTACCCACAATTTTAGCACGTCGGTTATGTGCTGAAACTCTATAAATAGCCGCAAGCAGCTATAAGAGGGGACTTTTGGACTTTTGGATTTTTGGGGAAGATTTTTGGTGACCATGTAAAGAGAGATCAGAGTCTGCATTCTCGTGATCTGAACCACCATCAGAAGCTTTTTGTGATATTGATCTGATCGTCAACGGGAAGCAATCTCGGATTGAGCATCGAGAGAAGCATCCTTTCGCCTTCAAGAACCCACTTTTAAACAAATTAGAAGTCAAATTAATCTTCTCTTCCTCTGTAATCGAGAGAGTGAGTGGTTGTAAGGGATTCATACTAAGTGATTGAACCTATCTATTAAAACAAGAATCAATCAACTTTAATTTTTCGACCTTACTGTAGAATGCCCTTGTCTGCCTACATTAGCACCATGTTGACCACAAGCATGAGTATTCTTGAATTTCTTTATAGCGAAAGTCATTCCTTTTTCAAATAGGAGAGAAAAATAACATCCATGGACATTTATATGTGATCTTATATCAGCAAGAAATTCATACATCTTAGTTTATTATTCTCAAGCTCATATTCAAGCTTTTACGCTATACAATAGTAGATTAATGCTAATCTGAATTTTGTTGCACTTTCAAATTTTTGTCCCTCCTCACATATAGATGTGTGCCACTCTACAGGAATCTTGCTTGTCCTATTAATCATGTCTTCAATCATCATAACAACATCTCAAGATAGATCGTCCTTATGATTTTTCTTAGAAATATAGGGATTAGTTGCTATATTCAATTTGCATTGGGATAACATCGTTATAGTAATGCTAGTGTCGATATCGAAACATAGAATTAGATGATTATAAAATAAATTATTCTTGACAACTAACACATAACCCTAATAACTAACCCATAACGTTAACAACTATTTCATATATATAATGACTAGAATATATGTTTAGCAGTTAATTGGTATAACTAACAACTCGATCATACCCTTAACAAATGGCTCATATGTTTTGTCAACTATTTTGCCTTTTAAACAACCGTCAATACAATTTTATTGAATAAAAACATCATATATTTCACATCTACTGCTTATACTTTCACTACTAAGACCTAAGCTTAACAACTCACATTTAGCAGTGACATATATAGAATAAACTTAATAACGAACTTCTGAATGTGAATGCTTTTACTTATATATATTTTTTGGCACTTTATGTGTGTTAGGGAAAGTTGAATCCGCTTCCATTACATTAGCGTACTGATCGATATATGTATATCCATTCAAAAGACTATACTTAATCATATCATTCATGTCTTCTTCATTTTCAATAACAATTGTGAAGTTGTTATTCCTTGCAGATTTGAATTTTAGAGACAGAATCAAATGAGATTTTTAATTTCTCTGACACTTCAAACTTTAGGCTCATTAACTGGGTTTAGGAATCAACATGTAGGAATATACCCTCAGAAGTTGATGTGTTGGTAACCATATAAAGTATAGAACTTTTTGGCATTATGAAGGATGAGTAAAAGGAGAGGAAGAAGTGAAGAGGAGTTATGATCATTAAGAGAAATTAGATAGAAAACTAAGATAGACCCATCTCTCTTGATAAGTTAGGTAAGATTTAAGGAGGGAAAGAGAGGATATTTTCCGTCCAAAACACAAATCTAATTAGCAGTAAATGCATATCATCATTCTAGCGGAAGAGAAACAGGGCAACGGTTTTATTTTTTTATTTTATTTTTTGATGTTTCTGTGAAAAGATAGAGGAGTAATTTTTGGTTTTACACAAAATACAATATTCAATGAGTACTTGAATGAGCAATTGAGGCTTAAGAATGAATGGTAAGCCAATTTGGGGGCTATGCACATAACAAATTTGAGTTGAGGCTCACTCACATTCCCTTTTCATTTTGGGACCTCATAGCATTTTCCTCTAGTTTTATAACTGCAACCTAAGATATAGACCAAAAGCTAGTGTCAGATTACGTGTAGTTTCTGTTAGCACCCCCACACACCCAGAAGAGATATTAAGGAGAGTCCACGCATTAATTTTATGCGATCTTTCAAAATATAAAGTTAGCCTCTCAAAGGCTCAAATCTCTAAAATTGTTAGAAGAACCCCTTGTTGTGCGCAGCGGAAATTTCGGCAGCACCTCCGGTGCGCAAGGTGCACAATAAGAGATTAGATCACAATAAAATTCTCGTTTATCAAAGAAAACAAGAACCAAAAGCCAGATATCTCATCAAAGTGAGATATCAGCTCTTCCTCTCGTCAGCTCTAGGACTGCGCGTCGAGGAAACCTACAAGCTATTACAAATCTTGGCAAGAACACAAATTTTACGTGGTTCGGCAAACTGCCTACGTCCACGGGTCAAGGAGGGGGAGATCTACTAATAGAGGGAGAGATACAATAAGGGTTTACAATCTCACAATCTAAACCCTCTCACAAACTCTCAGATCCCTCACACAAAATCTCTCTCAAAAGAACACAAAAGGACTGCACAGAAATCCACATACAAAAGCCCTCTGACTGCTCTTGAACCAGCCGCTCACCTAGAGTTCCGTGCACAAGCCCTTGCTGCTGTTTTCCTTCGTAGCCGCCAGCAAAAGAAAACTCCCACCTTGTTTTATTTTTTTTTCTGCCGCAGCCACAAAGCACCCCTCAATTGCACACTCCTACACGAAAACCTAGGCGATCCCTTTATAGTAGCGGAAGTCGGGTGGGCTTTCCGCACCTGCACACCTGAAATTAATTGTTCACGTGGGTATAGTGGACCCCACGACATTCATAACTGCCTTTCTCCTCATCAACTCACGCGCTCATCTTTTACCCACTGAACAACTCACATGGTGGCCCCCACTTCCCACTTCCGCGTTCACAATTCTCCACCTCGGTGAAGTTTTCCCAAAACTGAGCTGACACCAACCAAAACAAATGTCTCACTTGTTGCATCTAGTATGCCACGGCAACGGACTCCTGACAACAGACTCCATCCACAAGTCGAGACCCAAACGGGAGTGCGAACACTCAACCCAAACCAAATAGTGTCTACTCACCAAATCAAATTGAGCCTACACCGACTACACCAAATGTCTCACTTGCTGAGACCCAAATGGGAGTGCGAACACTCACCTCAAATGTCGATGTCGCTCACCAAATCGGCTGCATCATAAAGACTGCCTACGTATCCTCTTGCCCAAGGAATCAAGCCTTCACGTAGTTCACCCAAATGGCCTCCAAAGGCCCTCAATCAAATAGAAAAGCCTGCAACTCTTTTTCAATATCACCAAACGATCTGCAACTGATAGCACTCCCAATGGCCCCAAATTAAGACAAATCAAACACCTCCATCTGAGGTGAACTAATGGTCGTATCCAAATCAAGTCCATCAGCTGCAATCGAATCTAACTCATCATCTGCATCCAAATCCAAGTGATCCCCAATCTGTGTCACCTCAGCTGGAATCCCAAATGATGCAGTATGATCTGGAGTCTCCACCCAACGTGGAGTAGCATCACTCTCCACCCACTGTGATGTCCCAAAGATCTGATCACCACTCTCCACCTGCCGAGAGTTAAACGTGACATACCTGCTCAGAACAAAATCAGAAGCCAATACCTGATAATCAAACACGCCTCTGAATCCCAAATGTACTATCGGATCAAATCTCACATCCACGATGTGACCAAGTGCTGGGTAGCCAAACATCCGACGCAACCCAAAATCTGAAGCAGCTCCACCAGATCCCATATCTCTACATGCAACAGTCGGCAACCTATACATAAGACGGCCCAAACATGTCGTAGCCTGCACACCAATGCTAATGCTCGACAACAAACGTCGATCCTCCTCCAGAAAGGAACAGCTCCCCGAATCTGCCATCTCATCACGTCGCCTCAAAGTTTCCACACCAATGAAGTGTCTCCTATTGCCGTGAGCTCGGTACAAATGCAGATATAGGTCCCTCTTGTACCTTCCTCTAACATCAGACTGAAGTACCTTCACCTTTCTGCCAATACACTTCCTCAATTTGTTGCGGGCTTCTAGGACTTCACACCAACGGGATTTGGTTGCAACCCAACAATGCCTAGAGCAATCCCCAACTGTGAAAACCACATACCTATTACCTCCCAATGATGCTCTCTTGGAAGGCCCCCGAATGCCTGAATAAACACCCCTCAGAAGACCCCTCGAATGATGGATAGAAGTGCCAAACTCCACTTCGGTCTTCTCGCTCATACCAATAGGTTCACAGGACTTCAAACTGCAGGTCAAAGTACTCCTCAATAACCTATACACGGTATTACCAATCAAACAACCCAGCATCAAACAACGCCACAGTCTAGCCGAATCTGATGAAGTCATCATCTCCCTATCAATCGCCATGCTTCCGAGCAAATAATACAAATTGCTCCTTCTGACGCCCTTCATCACAATCATGGACCCCGATGTGACCTTCAAACGTGCATCCACCAAGGTTACTTTATAGCCAGATGCCACCAAAGCTCCTAGTGAAATGATGTTCTTCGACAACTGCGGAACGAACCTCACTTCTTTCAACTCCCGAATCACTCCGTCATACATCCGAATACGAACGGTACCAATACCACCAATAGAGCATGCATGTCCATTACCCATGAGCACAATATCCTCTCTTTCCAACTTCTGAAAGCTGGAAAACCAATCCCTCCTAGGACAAACGTGGTATGAAGCACCCGAATCCAACATCCACTCTGTAGAGTTGGCAGCACAAACTGACGGTAGTGCAGACAACGAATAGCCCGAAGAATCCGAATCTGAATTGTTGCCACTAGTCTTGACAACATTCACCTCTGAAGCTTGTACAGCTTTCCCCTTATTCTTCTCGGCTCGATCTAACTTTGGGCACTCGGCTTTCCAATGTCCATTCTCTTTACAAAAGGCACACTGATTCCTACGAATCCCACGATGTGCACCTCTAGACCGCGACCTTCTGCTTCGGTTTGAACCTCGGCCTTGAACTACTAATGCATCTCCCGATGCCTTTTCGGAGGATTCATCAACACTCTTCCTCAACTCATAATTCACCAATGCTGAGGTCACCTCCTT
>BQKN01045035.1:0-13608 GCA_022839385.1 Asparagus kiusianus
TATGCAAACCCGAAATAAACTCGTTTGACCCGAACCAAGAAACCTAGTCTGACTAGGAAAATAACCTTTGGTATTTTGGCTGTAACTTTCTCATCTGACCTCAGAATAAGGTGATTTAAGATTTGTTAGAAATCTGTTGAAGAGACCTATAATTTTATTTTTTTGATTTTTTTCCTTATTTAAGCTGCATCAGTGTGTAAAATATATAAACTCTTAACTAGTCACTTTTTTAGTTTTCCCTTCGTGCATGTTTTATGCAATTGCACTCATATATTCACAAATATACATTCAATTGATCACAAATCAATTCTTATTATACTCAAACATTAAAAAATGTTATATTTTTATCATATTACATACTTATTATTATTTTTCACATAATATTCAAATTTTTAGGGATTTACATTTTTAGTTAATAATTTATTTTTAGAAAATAATTTATTATTTAATTACTTAGATTCTTCAACTTGTGAAGAGTTTGAAAAAACTAATTCTAAATTTAATCTTTTATTTTCAATTTTCAAAACCTTATAATTTGCATTTAAATCTTTAAATTTAATAAAAAGTTCATTAAAAGCTTCTAATAATTCTTCATTGTCTAAGGATTCAATTACTTTATTTTCTTATGCCATGAAGCACGTGTGTGCATATTCTTCTTTTTCTTCTTCTTTGTCATCGGATGATGAATTATCGCTATTATCCCAAGTCACTATCATAGTCTTTTTCTTCTTCTTCTTCTTGAATTTGTTGGAATTAGTGGATTTTGACTTTGACTTAGTAAACAGACAATCCTTATTTATATGTCCTGGCTTATTGCAATTGAAACACAAAGAATAATCATTAGTATTATTAAATTTGTTTGATTTATACTTACATTTCTTTAGAAATTGTTTGAATTTCTGAAATATCCTCATCATCTTCTTCGGATTCTTCAGTGTCAGAGGATGCATTGAAGGCAAGTATTTTCTTGCTCTTTGGTTCCTCATCCTACTTTCTATCTTCAAGTTGAACTTCATATGCCATAAGATTTCTGATAAGGTCCTCTACGGTGAGGGTTGAGAGATCGTTGGCTTCTTCAATTGTCGTAGTCTTCTTCTCCCATTCTGGAGTAAGTGCTCTTAGTATTTTCCTCACCATTTCAACTTGAGTATAAACATTGCCAAGAGCAATTAAGGAGTTTGTAATATCTGTAAATCTTGTGAACATCTCCGTGATGGTCTCATTGTCCTTCATCTTGAATAGTTTAAAACTGTGAACAAGAATAGAAATTTTTGATTCTTTAACTTTGTTAGTTCCTTCATGGGTTACCTCAAGAGTATGCCAAATATGATGTGTTGATGTAGAGGTAGACACTCGATTGAATTCATTCTTGTCCAAGGCACAAAACAATGCATTCATTGCCCTTGAGTCCTGATTCACATTTCTTCTTTGAACAACTGTCCATTCGGTGTATGGAGTTGTTGTCCTTGTAAATTTACAATGTTCCAAAGATCATACCCAAGTTATTGAAGGTATATCTTCATCCGACATTAGAAGTAATTGTAATTTGTTCCATCAAACAGTGGTGGTCTACTTTACAGAATGTCCCTGTTTGAATTATAATATACTTAATGTTGTCATCTTTCACCTTTCTCTGATACCAAGTGTAGGTTCTTTGTAAGAACACACTAAACACTAAATGAGGGGTGAATAGTGTTTCTTTTAAAAAAGTTGTAAGATGAGTTATAAATTGCAAGAATAAATGACAACAATCATAGAAATTTGAACAATGACAAACACAAGAGATTTATACTGGTTCCCCCACCCTGGACGTACATCCACTCCCTAAGCAAATCTCGCTTGATATTTCCACTATGATTTTGAACCAAGTACAAAATCAAAACTAAACCTGACCAATTTGCAAGTTCCTACAAATTACAATAATCTCTAAACCAAGAGATCTCCTCTCACACCCAAGAGAAACCTTCTTTGTATAAAGAACACAAATTCTTGTAAGTGTTGAAGTGTTGGTGATGTGCAACAGTGGCTTAGGAACTTTTTCACTCTCTAAATTATGCCTAATATTCTTTTGGAATGATGGAAACAAAGGCACTTTCAAAACTTTTCTTTTATCAACAGTTAGACTAAAATTTTGAATGAAGAACACTTGAATTTGCACAAAAGTTGAATCTTATGGATATGAATCAATGTTATTGTTTTTTGATGTTTAAACCTATTTATACCTCTTAAAAGACATGTTTTTTAACCCAATTAATGCCAAAAAACGTCTATAAAACAGTCACTTATTCAAATTCTGAAAAATTGGAAAAACTGTATCTGTAGTCGATTACAATGAGGATTAGTCGACTACACTGAGTCTAAACAAACTTTGTGAAGTCAAAAAACTGCATAGTAGTCGACTACTATTATCATTAGTCGACTACACAGTAAAAATAGAACTTCTAGAAATTCTGAATTGACATTGAGTAGTCGACTATAAAGCCTATTACTCGACTATACTGTAAATTCACTGATTCTAATTTTTTGACTTTGTGCATGTAGTCGACTATAAAGCTTATTAGTCGACTACACTATAGTTTCACAGATTTCGTCAATCTATCTATGTGTTGATTAGTCGACCACTATGTGTATTAGTCAACTACTAAGAGTTAATTATGAGATATGTGATGTTTTTTGAGACACATCCTTTTTTTTATAAACTCCAATGGTTAACTTAGGGTATTTCTATAGTTAACCACATGCTAAGCATATGTTATTCTATATACTATGTGTGTGTATGTGTTGTGAGTGATCAAGGCTTGTACAAAAAATCTAAGTAAAGAAAATGTAAAAATACAACTTTACTATTTGATCACATCTTCTACTTTGCTTCTTATTGCCTTGAACTCATCCTGCACTTTGTTCACATATCTTGAGCATATTCGATAATGTTATCTGCATTGATATGTTAGTGCATAATAATACACATAGTATATAAAAATTATCATCATCAAACATCGGCTCGAAGTTAGAGACGAGATGACCCCCTGTGTTGACTCAAAAGGTGGTGATCATCGGCTTGAAGTCCGAGACAAGATGACCCCTTGTGTCGAATTGAAAAGTGGTGTTAATCGGCTTCATTGCCTTGTCAAGCCGGAGCCTCGTTGTCTTGTCGAGCCTGGCCTTTCTATGAGTTTGAATCAATCATCACCGCCTATATCTTGGGGACATGGTGTCCAACAGATTTGAGATCAAACAAGTTCATGTATGTGAGAGAAACGAGTCAAAACATGCACAGAGGCCAAAACATGCACCATCTGGGAATACACTGGCCGGTCAACGGGCAGCCCATGCCCGGTCGACCGACGTTGGTTTTTTTCCAGAATCCTTGTTTGAGTTGGATTTGGGTCTTTCGAGCCCTACATTCACATGGCTATATATATATCTCTTCGGCAACAATTTTTCATATCTTTTATCAAAACTCCTAAACCCTAGCAGCCACCATCTCTCTCATAAACCCTAGATCTAATTTTAGTGAATCCAAGAGCTTTGTGAAGCAATTTTCGACATGAAGGTGAGATTGTGGGCGTGTGGCTTAGGGATCTAAATTGGTGTTTGCACTTTTAGGCTTTCAACAAGGTTTTCAGATGAGTTTTATCTCTGCTAACCCTACACCCTTTTTTAATTGGTTTTTATGAGTTTTTAATGTGGTTTTATTAAGCCTAAAACCTATTTTCGTGCATAAATATAGTCTTTTATTATATATGAGATAAAGATCTGATATTTTCGTGTTTAAAAGATTATGAACGAATTATCTGAGGTAAATTAAGATCTGAAAATAATTAAACATGAGTTTTAGATGAGTTTTGATGATTCTCTCGATGTTTTGATGTTTTTGTACATGTTTAGGGTTTGTATATGATATCTCATGTAATATTTCTTGTTTCATGTGTTAGATTAATTTTAGTAATGGTAATAAAGTATTTAAAATGTATTTTACATATTTCATGTGTTAGATTGTATTATGTTGTTTGTTGTCTATATAACACCTGAGGTGTTTGTGAACATGAGATATAGAACCGCACATCGAGATACGTGCACGAACACTTGAATACATAAAATGCATGACACATGATTAAGTTGATAGTGTGGTATAACACATAAAATGCATAATTTATCAGTTATGGATTCTTAGTGATTTGTCATGCTTTCCTGCAATGAGACCGCGGCTGGACTACACTTAGAGTTGGAAGTTTTCCCACAATGAGACCACGGTTAAACCATACTCTAAGAGGATCGGGGTTTTCTAGATTAGGCTGATATGCTGATACCGTTGGATGATCATCTGTGTGCATCATTCCGGAATAGGGTGATTTACCTATCTCCGCAGAACGATTGAGTAAGGATATTGATTCCATATGATATTATGATGTATCTTACAAAAGTATTTTTATTTTAAGTAGAGGCATGTATATTATGACGTCATAGGGTTCACGAAAGATTGTAGTCTAAGGTGAAACCAAGATTATCAAACCTGCTAAGCACCAACAATATGCTACGACCTGTTTCACCATCACAGTCACTATCTCTCTAGAAGAGTCAACAAATAGGTGAATGTATAAAACAGGTAAATAATGAAAATAGTACAAGATTAGATTTGCACAGAAGAAGCGTAAGAATAATCAATAAATGAGCGTAAGTGAAATAGAATAAAAAATATCTCTGAGTCTGAAATAAATCTAAACATAATAAGTCAAATGAAATCTCACTAAGGCACTCAGCCTCTACATAATAAAATACAAATCTAGTGTCTAATAATAACCAATTAAAAGTGGAGTTCTGAAATAACTATAAATATAATAATATCTAGATGGAACCTCAGATGCAATCCCATCAACCTGCGACTCTCCGTGCGCTGGACTCGCTGCCTGAAAGGGGGGAACGAGCGTCAAAGCACTAGTGAGATCATCTCCACCCCCTAAGGGAAAGGGCTAGGAGTATATAAGAAAATAGAGTTAGTACATATAAGTATAAAATTATTCATATGACTCTAAATAGAGATTGGTATATAGAAATCCATAACACGAGAATTAGTACGTCAAGCAAAATAATGCAAACAATGAAACGCTCATGTATATACCATGTCTCAAATTGTGTATCCCTAAATATCAATTCCAAGTCTATGAATAAAAACAGTACTCAAAAGAAAATACTCCAAACCTCAATTGTATAAAATAAATGTCACATCTTAAACTATCCTCGCGTAGTCGGTGCAGTAATAAGAGAACATTACCAAACTCATAACCACCATGGGCCATATCATGTTTGCCATATATCAAAGGATGTACCCTACTCATGAGTAATCTAACATGGGAGCAAAAGTACAACTATATACATGTGTGTGTGTGTGTGTGTGTGTGTGTGTGTGTTTGTGTTTGTGTTCGTTTGTGTGTGTGTGTTTGCATCTCCATGTATAATAGCGATACTTTTGTAAGGTTTTTATTCAATCGCCCTTTGGCAATAGGTTTATCTCCCTATGCCTGATACATAAATAACGATACTTTTGTAAGGCTTGCACGATACTATGCGGATATCAGGTACAATCCTCCTTACTCAATCATCCTTACGACAAATAGATTTTATCTCTCTATTTCCGGATATACTCATTAGTCCAGCGATAATAGGTATTATCTCCCTATTTTCGGATGTGCTTCTAGGTGATCGTATAACGGTGAATAAGCACATCAGCCCAACCCGAAAAACATACACCGATCACATTCGAGTATTTCGTACAACTGAGGTCTTGTTACGGAAAAAACATCCAAATACTCCTAGTGTGGTGAAACCAAAATCTTATTACAGGATAACCACCCACACTGAGCCTCCATAACTAATGAGCAATACTTTTTAAAATGAAAATTCATTATTATTAACTCAACGTGTATCAACTAGCACAACAAAACATGTCAAATCATATGAACTCAGCGTACGTGCACATATCTCGGTGTGCATGACTATATATCTAGAGTTCACTAATATCCTAGGTGTTAAACAACTCGTAAACATCATCATACAACATTACAAGATTGAGAAACTCTCTCGAAATTTGAAAGAGAGAAGAATAAACATGCACAGACCCAAAACAGGTTGGCGGTCGACCGCGTCTGGTTTGGCGGTCAACCGGACAGAGTCCACGGTTGCCCAGGCTTCTACTTGGGACGTGGTCCACTGCCGAACCAAGTGCGGTCCACCAAACACGAATTACAGAATGTGCATGTTTTGTATTGAGTTGTGTTCGTGTCGTGATTTTGTGATTTAAACCTATTTAGATCATACTAAAATAGAGATAAAACTTTGTAAACTTAAAATCATCATCTCTGGGAATCGTCAAACATATTTAACATGATTAATTACAACAAGGAATATGCTTAAACCCTTAAACTTGCATAAAACATCAATATGATGATTAATCTTATTTATACCAAATGAAACTTGCATGAAATATTGAAAACAACAAATTAATATTTCTGGAAATAATTTCAACATATATAACATGATTACTTGCATAGAAAATCGTATTTAAACTCTTAATCATGCAGGAAACCTCAAAACAAAGAACAAAAACATCTAAATTCAGATATTCAACATTATTAATAATTTTTAGATCTCAAAGCACTTATGTAAATTCGTTTTTAATCTCCTTAACATAAAAAGACCTAGTCTTTTTACATATAATATCAAAGATCTGCTTTTTATACACAAATTTGTCGATTACGCTCTATAAAACATATTAAAAACTTTTTAAAAATGTCATAAAATCGGAAAAGAGATTAGCAGAGATGAAACTCTCCTGAAACTTGTTGAAAAACGTGCAAGATACAAAGCCTCAGCAGATCTCTAAGCTAAAAGCCAAAAACAGCCTGAAATCCTGCTCCAAAGCCTTTGAGTCTTCCTCAAGAATCAAATTAGGGTTTATGAGGGAGTTTAGTGGCTGCTAGGGTTTTAAAATACTAAAAAAACTTATGAAGAAGAGATATATATAACAGGGAAAATGAATATAGGCTTCAAAACCTGAAACCAAGTCAAAATAGGAAAAACCGTATGCATGTTTCGCGGTCAATCGTAGCACCCGCGGCGGTCAACCGGACTGAAGATTTCTAATTTTTACACTCTTTTGGCCATTGTGCATGTTTCGGATCATTTCATTCTTATGTACTGACTTGTTTACACTCAAAATACTTATTAGTATACTTAGACACTAATTAATAATATTTATCAAAATAAATATCCACTTATTGTAATTAATCACACACTAATTCAATTCATCATTCATATGCTCAAAAATTTCGGGGTTTTACAAATATGTACACAGTTTGTATTATTGCTCCCATGTTAGATTACCCAAGAGTAGGGTACATTTCTGATACTTGGCATGCATGGCATGTTCTATGGAGATGATTATGTTGGATGACATATTTCTTATGACAACGCCACTACCCGAGGGTAGTTCGAGATTATGACATGCCTTATCATTATTGAGGTTTGGAATATAGCATTTCTTTTATGTGTTGTCTTTCATTCATAAGTTTGGAATTGGTATTTGTTATTCATAATTTGAGACATGGTATATACATGAGGTTTCGTGGTTTGGATTATTTCGCTCGACGTACTAATTTGTGTGTTGTGCATTTCTAAATACCAATTTCCACTCAATGTAGTATATTTGATTTTATATCTATATGTAATAACTACTAATTTTTTATATACTCCTACCCCTTCCCCCTAGGGGCGATGGAGATGATCTTGCTAGTGCTTTAATGCTTGTTGTTTCCCCTCTTTTCAGATGACGAGTTAGGCGCAAGGAGAGTCGCAGGTTAATGGAGTTGTATTTTAGCTTCCATCTATTTTATTATACTTGTAGTTATTTTCAGAGCTCCATAATAGTTGTCTATTTTTTAGATGTTAGAGTTGTATTTTTATTTTGTAGAGGTAGAGTGCATTATTGAGATTTCACTTGTCTCTTTATTTTGAGACATATTACATTTGTTCCTGTTTCAAAGTTATTTTATTTTTAGTTAGGCCCTGATGATGATCATTTAAACATCTCTTCTTTACTCATCTTATACATTGCACTACATTATTATTCTTTTGTCTGCTTTGTACCTACATCTGATATTTGATTCCACTAGAGAGATAGTAACTATGATGGTTGTTGTACGGTGTTGGTGCATGACAGGTTTGACATTCTTGGATTCACATTGGGCTATAGCCTTGTGTGAACACATGGGCGTCACAGTTGGTATTAGAGCTCTAGTTCCAGCATCGTTAGGATCAATCTTGTGTCATACTATAGAGCTAGGATAAAGTTTCCTAGGAATCATGTATAGTCTCCTAGGAATTCCTAGAATGAGTGAGGACGTTATATATATGTATGCAAAAATTACAATTTTTTTATGATGAATATCTTACTTTGAATTGTAAAACATGCGGTGAATGATTAGTGATACTATTTTCCTATTGATATATTTTTCATCTTTATGCTTGAGATGATATTTACTGTTTTTAACAAGCTCTACTCCTAAACTTATAGATGTCGAGAAGAAGACGTGGTCGCAAAGGTACCCATGCTCAGGGAGCTAGGAAAGCTGATGCGAAGCCCAAGCCGTAGTAGGCTCCGTAATATCTAGTCAATCTCATAGCACCTATAGTAGCTCGGTTGGCAGCGTTAGAAGAGTAGTTGGCGAATCAAGCTCAGCAGGAGATACCTATCCAAGAGGAAACACCCGAAGAAACACCAAAAGAGACACCAATAGCGACACCACCACCACTAGTTGTCAATGGAGCCAGTGAGCAGGAAGCTTAGCTTCATCTGGTAGAGAGATACCAAAAGATAAGGGCACCAGAGTTTCACAACACGCCAGATTCTATTGCAGCACTCAAGTGGACGGAAGATGTGACTAACATCTTGGATATGCTTAATGTGAACACTATACAGAAGCAGAGGCTTGCAGATTTTTGCCTCAAGGGTGATGCAGGAGGATGGTATCGACTTCGGTTCACTCCAGAGTAGAGGATGATGATTTCGTTAGAGACTTTTGTTTACTTCCTTGATGAGCAGCATGTGTCGGCTGCAGCAAAAGCCGGGAAGGAGTTGGAGCTAGCCCGGCTAGAGCAGGGAGACATGTCGGTGATGGATTATGAGAGTAAGTTCATGGGATTACTCAGATTCATGAACATGTGTCATACAGAGGAGCGGCAAGGTCAAATGTTCTTGATGGGGCTTCGCCCGAGTTTATGTCGATACCTCGTATCTAGGAGATTTAGTTCAATGCGAGAGATGGTTAATGCCTCCATATCTTAGGAGACAAAAACAACTATGTTCCTGAAAGGCAAGGAAGAGAACACTAAATCAGGGCAGTCCGGGAACAATAGAAAGGGAAAGAGGCCATTTGCAGGACCAGGAGGACCCTAGTAGCAGAGTAAAGGTCAACATTAGCAGGGTCCTCATAAGAAGGGACATCAACAGGATCATAAGGCACAGCAGCAGCGCAGATTTTAGGAGACATGTTTTAACAACTAAAAGTTTAGGCACATAGTAGCAGAGTGTCATAGCACACCAACAACAGGCGAGCAGGGCAAGAACCAGAACCAACAGCAACAGAATCGTGCTCAGGGCCAAGGTTAGGGCCAGCAGTTGAGGACCGAGGCACCACCAATAGTTCTAAGGACCGAGGGGCATGTGCAACCCATTAAGGAGATTCAGCAAGGATAGATATTCCCACACGTACCAGGCGATTCAGTGCAGTTGTTCCTCGTGATCATAGTGCGAGTGGGGCCGTGTTGTAAGCTATGTTCTTTGTGAACTCCTTTCTAGCCCGTATTCTTTTTTATTCAGGTGCTTCACATTCTTTCATCTCCTATGATTTTATGACTAGACTTTAGCTTGTAGCATAGCCTTTAGACATTCCTTTATTAGTATCTACTCCTTTGGAAGTGGTGTCCCTCTTAGAGAGTATCTGTAGGAGATGTATCATCAGCATAGACGATTCTGAGTTCATGGTCGATTTGATTGTTTTACGTATGTCCGAATTTAATGTTATCATTGGTATAAATTTGTTATCTTCCTACCATATGAGTATCGATTGTTTTGGGAAGACAATCAGCTTGCGAGCATTTGATGGATCTGAGTTAGTGGTAGTGACCTCACGGGGTAACTAGTTTGCGGAGTCATTTCTTGCATATGTCAAGGAGGTGATGATTCGGGATCGTAGTGCCAATTTGAGTGAGACCCGAGTAGTCTTAGATTATCAGAATGTTTTCCATGGAAAACCAGGTTTACCTCTAGTGAGAGAGGTTGAGTTTTTCATCGAGTTGTAGCTAGAAACAGCACCGATTTTTGGAGCACCTTACCATATGGCACCAGCTGAGATGAGAGAGCTACAGATCCAGTTAGATGAGTTGTTATCTCAGGGTTTCATTCATCAGAGTCATTCTCCCTGGGGAGCACCGGTTCTTTTCATGAAGAAGGACAATAGCATACGATTATGTATAGATTATCGTGAGTTGAGCAACGTTACTATCTAGAACGAGTATCCACTACCAAGGATTGACAACTTGTTCGACCAGTTACAAAGAGCATAGTGTTTCTTAAAGATTGATCTTCGTTGTGGTTATCATCAGTTGCCAGTTTGGGAGATGGATATTCCCAAGACCGCCTTTCTGACTAGATATGGGTCCTTCGAGTTTCTTGTTGTGTCATTTGGGCTGACTAATGCACCCGTGATGTTCATGGATTTGATGAATTGGGTTTCTCCATCCATATTTGGACTAGTTTGTGATCGTGTTCATCAACGACATTTTTTTTTAAGATTAGAGGATGAGAATGACCAGTACCTATGATTGGCATTACAGATTTTGTGAGAACACCAACTATATGCTAAATTCAGCAAGTATGAATTTTGGTTGTATGCGAACATGATTAAGAGCTGGCAGCAGTAGTCTTTACACTGAAGACATGGAGACATTATCTGTAGAGAGTGCAGTTCGAGTTGTTTGCGGACCACCAGAGTCTGAAGTATCTTTACTCGCGGAAGGAACTCAACCAGAGGTAGCGGCGATGGGTGGAGTTTATTAAGGATTATGAGTTTGCACTTTAGCATCATCCAGGCAACACAAACGTGGTAGCGAACGCGTTGAGTAGGAAGCATCATCGCAGACTTACAGCTTTGAGGTGCTCATTGTATAGAGATCTTTACACCCTCAGCTAGTTTGGTTTTAGGTCAGAGATTGGTGGGAGTAGCATTTTCTTAGGAGCTTTATTAGTACAGCCATCTCGGAGCGATAGAGTGGTCAGAGCTTAGCTAGAGGAATCTTTGATCCAAACTTGAAAGGGGGAGATTTCTAAAGAGCCCAAGGCTAACTGGACTATTGAAGTAGATGGAGGTCTTAGAATGAAGGGTCGGTTAGTCATGCCGAACAATCCACAAGCGAAGAAGGATTTATTTGATGAGACGCATAGTACCAGGTATATTGTAAAACTATAGAAAATTTTAGTTAATGAGTGATAAATTGAATTAATATGTGATTAATTATTATAAGTGGATATTTTTGAAGATAAATATTATTAAATAGTGTATGAGTACATTAACAAGTACTTTGAGTATAAACAAGTTCATACATGAGAATAGAATGAGTCGAATCATGCACAATGGCCAAAAGACTAAAAATCATGAGGAACTATAAATTCCCTGTGCGGTCGACCGCTGCGGTCAATCGCAGCCCGGTCGACCGCCACAGTCGACCGCGCAAAAAGTTTTTCCTGATGTGAGTTGGTTTTTCGTATTTTAGGCCTATATTTGTTTTTCCTAATATATATACATATCGTTCACGAGATTTTCAGTAATTTTTATATTTTTGAAGCCCTACCAGCGACCAAATAATTTTACAAACCCTAAGTTGATATTTGAGGAAGATTAAAGGCTTTTTAGTATGAATGCATTTTGTGGCTTGGAGATCTGCATTTGAATTCTCTCTCTCACATTTTAAATCAAGTCTTAAGGGAGTTTCATCTCAGCTAATCCCTCTCCCTTGTTTTTAAAAGCTTTAATGAGTTTTTAATGTGATTTCTCTGGACTAATTAACTAGTTTGGATATAAAAAGCAAATCTTTTGTATTATATGTATAAACACAAGACCTTTTTATGTTTAAAATATTAAGAATGAAATTACAGGGTTGTTTTAAGATCTGAAAGTATTAACAACGTTGTTTAACTGAGTTTTGATGATTTATTCTTCGTATCGATGTTTTGTGTATGTTTAAGAGTTTAAATATAATTTATTATGTGATTAATTATGTTCCACATGTTTGATAATTCCTAGAGAAGTTGATTTGATGTTTATAATGTTCTACATATGTTTCAGCACGAATTAAACAAGATTGAACCACAAAAACACGCACGAACACAAGTATTCAAAACCTGCAAAGAATAGAACACGCTTCTGTTCATGTGTCGGCCGACCGTGCATAAGTAGCGGTTGACCGCATGCCAGGTAGAGGCCTAAGCAAGCTCTGAAACATGAAGTAGTCGCCCGCCGCTATATTACGGTCAACCGCCAGTCTGATAATTTGCCAGTGCATGTTTTCTTCCCTGATTTCTTATTTCGGGGAAATTTGTTCTATCTTGTTATGTTGCATAACGATCCTTATGAGTTGTTAAACACCGAGGTGTTGGTGAACACTAGATATTGACATGCACACCGAGATATATGCTCGTACACTTAGTTTATGTTAGATTGACATGCATTATCGAGATACTTAAAACTTGTTGAGTTAATGAAAGTGAATTAACATATGATAAAGTATTGCTTATTAGTTATGGATTCTCAGTGTGGTTGATTATCCCGTAATGAGACCTCCATTATACCACACTAGGAGTATTTGGTTGTTTTTTCAGTAATGAGACCTCGGTGGTATCAAATACTCGAAGTTGATCGGTGTATTTTTCTAGGTTAGGCTGATATGCGTATTCACTGTTGTATGATCATCTGGAAGAATATCCAAAATAGAGAGATAAAACATGTTGTTGTAGAACGATTGAGTAAGGAAGTTGAACCCCCATATTATTGTGCGAACTTTACAAGAGTATCATTATTTCATGTAGCTGGAATAGGGAGATAAAACCTATTATCGCAAAGCGATTGAAAAAGAACCTTACAAGAGTATCACTATTGCAAAAAGAGAGGCATACATATATATAGTAGTAGTTTGATTCCATGCAGTTTACCCATGAGTAGGATATACATTGAATATATGATATACATGACATGGTATTTTGAAATGTTTGAGCTGACTAATATTTCCTTATGATGGTGCCAGCTACTTAAGGGTAGCCTGAGATTGTAACAAATTATTTTATTATGATTGAGGGTAGAAGCTATAATATTTTTGTTTGTGTTGATTGTTCATATATAGGTTTGAAGTTAGTAGTTAGTGATTCATAGCTCAGGATATATGGTATATACATGAGGGTTTACTTATTTGGATTATTTAGCTCAAGGTACCAGTCTTGAGTTGTGGATTTCTAGTTACTAATTTCACTTGCATTTTTATTATTAGTTGAGATTGATATTT
>BQKN01045038.1:0-10443 GCA_022839385.1 Asparagus kiusianus
TTCAAGCACAACTGAGGAGCCACATAGACGGGACCAAGTGTTAGACGCCCAGATGGATCATTTTGTGAGGTAATAGAGCCATACTGAGTAATGGACAATGGTTGTCCAACAGCTGTGTAGATAGGAGGAAGAGAGGATAAAGTAAAGACAGAGGATAAAAGTGAGGCATTACAAGTCATATGAAAGGAACAACCAGAGTCAAAAATCCAGAGATCATTCATACCAGAGACTGAAGGATTAGCTGAGGAACCAGCAAAATGCATACCATAGAGTTGTGCGGAGGATGTGGAGGTGATATGTTGAAAAGTATCAAGTTAGCGGCGAAGACTTTCAATAGCTTGAATAGTAGAGTCTGAA
The DNA here is from genome assembly GCA_022839385.1 of Asparagus kiusianus. NCBI lineage: Eukaryota > Viridiplantae > Streptophyta > Magnoliopsida > Asparagales > Asparagaceae > Asparagus > Asparagus kiusianus. The sequence goes on from BQKN01045038.1 coordinate 358, forward strand.
GTAGTAGAAGGTATAGCATTGGCCAGCAATCCTGGTGTACGAGAGGGTTGAGACTGAGGGGGTCGCCGACCACGACCGGTACCTGAGGAACGTAACTCAGGATGAAGCTTGAAGCATGTCTCAATGCGGTGTCCTTCCTTCTTGCAATATTTGTAACAGTGCTTAGATCGAGCCTGTGGAGAGGGAGCCTGTGGAGAAGTATGATTCATAACAGGAGCGGTGACAGGTACAGACAAAACAGTCTCGAGTGAAGAGGTGAGAGTGTCTGTTGACAAATTGAGTCGTGTTGTCTGCTGCCGGGTCTCATAAGCAGTGAGAAATCCCATAACTGAGGCCAAAGTCAGAAATTAAGGCTGATAAAGTAGTTGATCAGCCATAGTTGAATATTCAGGAAGGGACTGAAATAGTTGATGCACCTCATGTCGTTTGTACCAGGCTAGCCAGTCTTTATATGTGGAATTACGTCCAGGAAGCATGGAGCGTAACTCTGTCCAAAAAGCTTGCATTTGTCCAAAATGGGACTGCAGAGATGAACTACCTTTACATTGTAGAGCAATGCGTTGCAGAAGATATGCCTCCCGTGCACCCGAGCACTCAGTGAAACGCTCAGTGAGACGAGTCCACATGGCCCGAGCAGAGGGAAGCGAGCCAATCTCAACAGTGAGACCAGAACCAACACAGCGAGTGAGATAATCCATAACACGAAATTCCCGCAATTGTCACTCTGAACTCTCCTTGATATAGAGAGGACGAGCAGTCTGAAGATCGACATCATCACTGCCAGAGGCAATAGTACTGGATGAAGCAACAGTGCTGATGGACGGTGGAACTAGTCCCGTTCTTGTGAGATGATCAAGCAAACCAGCTCCACGCAAGGCATTGGTGACAATGGTGGACCACCCTGCCCAGTCACTTTGATCATTGAGGGGCAAAGGTAGTTTGGGAATCTTCTCTGAAGGAACCATAATAGCAATGTTGAGACGTTAAGACGTCGAGATGCCATTACTAACTACGAAACGGCAATGCCGTTCATTTGAGGCCGAGAGACGGCTTGAAACGACGATGCCGTTAATTTAAGACCAAGAGACGATCTTGAAACGGTAATGCCGTTAAAATAGAACCCGAAGGTTAGAATAAAACCCGAAGGTTTAAAATAGAACCTGAAGGTTAGAATGAAACTCGAAGGTTAAACGAGAACGTGAAACGCGTTAAGAGGCCGCAAAGCGGCAAAGCTAAAATATCTGGCAGATGAACGCTAAAAAAAAATTAAACGGCTGCAAAGCAACAAGGCCAAGATTTGGCAAAAGAACACAGAAGTGTTAAAAATTTTATTGGAAGGGAAATAGCCCTAGCTCTGATACCATGTTAAAGTAAGAGAGAGAGAGAGAGAGAGAGAGAGAGAGAGAGAGAGAGAGAGAACCTTAGGTAAATTTCCCTTGAGTTGAATATTGAGTGTGCACATATATTTATACAAGTAAAGGAGTGTGAGGTTTGTTCTCCCAAGCAATATGGGACTAAAACCCACTATAATACACTATTATCAACAAAAGCTAATTGCAATAATATATATATATAGCCATATAGATATTTCAATATGCGGAAGTAGCTCATGAGAATTTCTTATCTTGCAGCACTATAGTGTTAAGCAAATTTTATGTTCCAGGTTGTTCAAAAGCCTGGAGAAGCTTGAAACAGATTAGAAAAATTGTAATTAAGAAATATTATAATATGAGATATTACAATCAAGAAAATAGTTTAGATATGTTGAAATAATCTAAAAGTAGCATTTATACAATCCATCAACTTAACATAGTCCACATTCACTAGCTACAACAAGGCCAAAAAATAAAGTGACCTATAAACAAAGAACCTAAAGTTCTGCAAGTAAGTGTGTCCAAAAACGAAAGATGTCATCAGTGCCATAGCTGCTGCCACCCGATAAGTAGGATAGTGAGTTTGTGGGCAGAAGGCAAAATCAACGTCAAACAACTGTATAGAACCGTAGGCCAGAAAACTAGCCCAAGAGACAAGACTGAGCATAATAAGGTCTCCAACTGTACACACCCAAAGCAGTTGAGGACAATGTACATGCATCGGAGCATAGAGGGCATGCATACCGGCAACACCCACAAAAAAGCTGTATACTATCTGAAAGATGAGTATGCCTACAAATAGTCTGAAGGTCACAAAATAAGTGAAGTCGCCCGAGGAGTTGATGGTGCAGACTGTAACAAAAGGGAGAAGGCTCTGGATCGACTAGAGAGTGACTCCTCCATGGGTGCTGGCCATGAATGAGAGGACACATTCAATATCGACATATCAGCTGCATCGACCTCTAGAACCAAAATATTGACCGCGATGTGGACAATAGTGGACATGTCCTCTATCAACGATGCATTCTCCTCCATCATCCTTCTTTTGGTATAGTTTTGTGTATAATATATCTTTTTAATAGGGCATTTACCCCTATTTTTACTTCAAGAAAACATTATGAACATAACTTTAGGCTTCCCATATAGTGTGACATAATAATAAAATAAAATAAAATAGTTTAGATATATTGAAGTAATCTAAAAGTAGCATTACTACAATCCATCAACTAAATATAGTCCATATTCACTAGCTACAACAGGACTAAGAACTAAAGTGACCTATAAACTAAGAACAGAAAGTTCTGCAAAAAAACGTGTCAAAAAACAAAAAATGTCACCAGTGTCATAGTTGTTGCCACCCGATAAGTAGGACAGTGAGTTTGTGGGTAGAAGGTAAAATCAACGTCAAACAACTATATAGAACCGTAGGCCAGAAAACTAGCCCATGAGACAAGACTAAGCATAATAAGGTCTCCAACTTTCCGCACCCAAAGTAGCTGAGGACAATGTACATGCATCGGAGCATAGAAGGCATGCATACAGACAACTCCTGCAAAAAAGTTGTATACTATCTGAAAGATAAGTATCCCCATAAATAGTCTGAAGGTCGCAGAATAAGTGAAGGCACCTGCGGAGTTGATGGTGCAGACTGCAACAAAAGGGAGAAGGCTCTTGATTGACCGGAGAGTGACTCCTCCATGGGTGCTGGCCATGAACGAGAGGACATCATCCAATATCGACATATCAGTGCATCGACCTCTAGAACCAAAACATCGACCATGGTGTGGACAATAGTGGACATGTCCTCTGTCAACGATGCATTCTCCTCCATCATCCTTCTTTTGGTATAGTTATGTGTATAATATGTCTTTTTTCATAGGGCATCTACCCCTATTTTTACTTTAAAAAACATTATGAACATAACTTAGGCTTCCCATATAGTGTGGCATAAAAAAATAGTTAAGATATGTTAAAGTAATCTAAAAGTAGCATTAGTACAACCCATCAACTAAACATAGTCCACATTCACTAGATACAATAAGACTAAGAACTAAAGTGACCTATAAACTAAGAACCTAAAGTTCTACAAAAAAGTATGTCCAAAAATGAAAGATTTCACCAGTGCCATAATTGCTGCCACCCGATAAGTAGGACTGTGAGTTCGTAGGTAGAAGACAAAATCAACGTCAAACAACTGTATAGAATCAAAGGCCAGAAAACTAGCCTATGAGACAAGACCGAGCATAATAATGTCTCCAACTACCCACACACAAAGTAGCTGAGGATAATGTACATGCATCGGAGCATAGAGGGCATGCATATCGGCACCTCCCGCAAAAAAGCTGTATACTATCTGAAAGATGAGTATCCCTATAAATAGGCTGAAGATCGTAAAATAAGTGAACTCACCCGTGGAGTTGATGGTGCAGACTGCAACAAAAGGGAGATGACTCTGTATCGTTCGGAGAGTGACTCCTCCACGGGTGCCGACCATGAACGAGAAGACATCATCCGATATCGACATATCCGATGCATCGACCTCTAGAGCCAAAACATTGACCACGGTGTGGACAATAGTGGACATGTCCTTTGGGACTTGTATTTTTTGCTTGTTGACTTGCACGCGTCGTTAACTCGCTTCATGCGTTCGTTAGCGTCTTTACGGTACTTGGAACTGACCGACAAGCGCGTCAGGCACTTTGGATCTGACCGACGAGCGCGTCGAACACTTTAAGTTGACTGACATGCGCAAGCTGACTGACGTGCGCAACGGTCACTTGGAGCTGACTGACGCGCACACTCTCTTGGAGCTGACCGACAAGCGCGGGTCACTCGGATAATCCTTCTTGACTCGGATGATGACGTTCATCGTCTTCTCTTCGTCTCGAGCTACGTGCGAACATCTACAGGCATTTTGAGACGCCTACAAATCAGATACACAAATCATCGAGGATCAGCAGCATGGACAGAGAGGGCGGGGATGGGACGAAAGAGTGAGGGAAGGGGTAAGAGAGGGAGAGGAAGGAGAGGAGGGCTTTTGAGATGTATGTGAATTTCTTTTGTTTAAATTTGTTATTTACGAACGACGTGGTTAGGCTGTTCAAATTTGTTACTTTTGTGGATCGATTATTGTTTATATATGTAAATTTCATGAATATTGTTTTAATGCAGTATATATGTGATTTTCACGTGTATTGTTTGATTCATGTATATTGTTGTGAATGAGGCGGGAATTTCATGTATATTGTTGTGAATAAGGCTAGAATTTCATGTATATTGTTATGAAATTATTGGGAAATTGTTTTCATGTATATTGTTGGGAAATCGTTAGGAAATATGTGTATATAAAAAACATGTACAGAAGCTGTGCATGTTTTTTAGAACCTGCAACTCCACAGGACTTCAAGTCCCGTAGAGTTGCAGGCTGAATTCTAGAGAGCGCTGCTCTCTGGAAACTTTGCCTGCAACTTCACGGGACTTGAAGTCCCGTGAAATTTTCGGAATTGTAAAAGTTCACGGGACTTCAAGTCCCGTGAACTTATATACCCCCTAATCCGCTTTGTTAGCGGGGGCTTAAACTTCACGGGACTTGAAGTCCCGTGAAGTTTGCGGAATTGTAAAATTTCACGGAACTTCAAGTCTCGTGAACTTATATACCCCCTAATCCGCTTCGTTAGCGGGGGATTAAACTTCACGGGACTTGAAGTCCTATGAAGTTTTATAATACTTTTCACCAAAATCGACCCAGTTTCAGCCATATTAGTAATGTTTTTCACTAAAATTGACCAAACTTGCTGAAACTGAGTCGATTTTGATGATTAAATTGGAAACATATTGATTTTTACAATTAAGTTTCTAAATGAATTGGTTTTGAAAATTTGTAAAAAAAATATTGCCAAACTTCTCCTACGTGTTAGGGAGATAACATGCCCGAACTCAGCGTTATAACCAAGGTTGAAAAGGGGACCTTAATTTCACTTGTCGTGTGCTTTCAAAGTACACAAAGAGAGCCTTTTAACTTGTCACGTGCTTCCGAAGATTTGCCATGCATAATACCGTAGACGACGGTTCAGATCAATGTACTTTGTCTCCATCTTCCTTTGTCACAAGTCTTGCAATTTTTAATGTCAAACAAGATCTAGAACCGTTGAATAATTGAATAAATAACATAATGTTCTACATTGTTATTGGAATATTAAGGCTAAAATTGCACTTAAATGCCTTATAGTTTCACCAACTTGCACCTAAGTGGTTTTTATTTTAAAATCGTACAAATAAATTGTGAGCACGTGGGGTCCACCATACCCACGTGAATAATTTTTTCTTTGTTCATAGCTGCGGATAGGAGCAGGCCCACCCGACACCTCCATATAAAATGAGCACCTAGGGTTTTGTGTAGGCAGGGAAAGAGGTGCGGGTGATTTCTGTGCGGCTGTGAAAAGAAAAACAAAAGAGCGGCTGGCAAATAGGCAAGGGAGGAAAAGTGCAAGCCAGCAGGTAAAATGGCGGCTTCGTGAAAGAAAGAAGACTATTGTCCGTTTGAGAAGAAACGTAGAGAAGCAGCAGCTGTTCTTTGTTTTAGCATCCCTTTGAGAGAGTATTTGTAGAGGGATCTGAGAGTTTGTGGGAGGGTTTTATTTGTGAGATTGTAAACCCAATTGTATCTCTCCCTCTAATAGTAGATCTCCCCCTCCTTGCCTCGTGGACGTAGGCTATTTGCTGAACCACGTAAAAGTTGTGTTCTTGCTGTGATTTGTAATAGCTTGTAGGATCCCTCGACGCGCAGTCCTAGAGCTGACGAGAGGAAGAGCTGATATCTCACTTTGATGAGATATCTGGCTTTTTGATTCTTGTTTCCTTTGAGAAACGAGAATTTTATTGTGATCTAATCTCTTGTTGTGCACCTTGCGCACCGGAGGTGCTGCCGAAATTTTTGCTGCGCACAACAAGTGGTATCAGAGCTCCGGGTTGGATTTGGGGCTTGTTCGAAGGATTCTCTGAAGAATTCCTATTTGAAGATTAGATCGACAACATGGGAGAAACAAGCACATCGGGATCATCTCTTTCGAAGGCGATACAGAGTCTGAGCATCAATAATACAAAAATTGATGTTCCGAAGTTCGACGGCAAGATCAATTTCGGTTTGTGGAGGTGTCAGGTGATGGACGCCTTGGATGCACAAAATTTAGAGGAGACTCTTGAGTTACAAGAGAAACCCGCTGATATGGAGGATAAGGTTTGGAAGAAAATGAATAGTAGGGCTTGTGGAGTTATTCGGTCATGCTTGACACCGGATCTTATTTATGACGTAATGAATGAGACGTCGGCAAAGAGAATGTGGGAAACACTCAATGAGAAGTATCTGACGAAGAGCATTGAGAATCGGCTTCACTTGAAGAAGAGGTTTTACCAATTCAAGATGAAGAGGGGGGTTTCCGTTCGGGAGCATGTTAACAACTTCACGAAGCTAATTTGGATATGGCCAATGTAGATATCATGGTTGAAGATGAAGACAAGGCGATGCTACTATTGTGTTCGCTGCCGGAGGATGATTTTGGAACGTTTGTTCTCACTATGATAAATGGAAGAACTACGGTTAGCTACAAGGAGGTGACCTCAGCTTTGGTGAATTATGAGTTGAGGAAGAGTGATGGCGAACCCTCCGAGAAGACATCGGGAGATGCATTAGCAGTTCGTGGCCGTGGTCCAAACCGTCGTCCAGGTGATCGCTCAAGATCGAAATCAAGAGGTGGCCATAGAAATATTGGTAGGAATCAATGTCGTTTTTGCAAAGAAGAAGGACATTGGAAGAACGACTGCCCAAAGTTGAAAGATAAAGCTGGGAAGAATAAAGGGAAAGCTGTACAAGCTTCGGAAGTGAATGTTGTCAAGGCTAGTGATGACAATTCAGATACGGATTCTTCAGGCTATTCATGCTCGGCATTACCGTCAGTTTGTTATGCTGACTCTACGGAGTGGATGATGGATTCTGGTGCCACATACCATATTTGCCCTAGGAGGGATTGGTTCTCCAGCTTTGAGGAGTTGGAAAGAGGGGATGTCGTGCTCATGGGTAATGATCACGTATGCCCTATTGGTGGTATTGGTACAGTACGGATCCGGATGTGTGACGGGTGACTAGGGAGCTGAAGGAAGTGAGATTCGTTCCTCAATTGATGAAGAATATCATTTCGCTTGGAACTTTGGAGGCAGCTGGCTATAAGGTGATCTTGGAGAATGCGACTCTGAAGGTCACAAAGAGGTCCATAGTGGTGATGCGAGGTGTCAGGGAAAACAACCTTTACTACTTGAAGGGCAAGACAGTAACAGGGGGTCTGGCAGCTTTAATAACCACAGAGGAAGATGCTACCGGCTTATGGCATATGAGATTGGGACACACTGGTGATAAGTCCCTGCAGGTATTGGTGAAGCAGGGGCTATTGAAGGGTGCAAAGACCTGCAAGATGGAGCTGTGTGAACATTGCATACTTGGGAAGAAGACAAGAGTGAAATTCGGTACCGTTATTCACAACACGCAAGGTATACTAGACTATATTCACACAGATGTTTGGGGTCCTTCCAAGCACACATCACTTGGTGGGGCCAATTATTTTGTTACTTTTATTGATGACTATTCCAGGAGAAATTGGGTATACCCGATGAAGCATAAACATCAGGTCCTGGATATTTTTGTGGAGTGGAAGAAGAAAGTGGAGCTGCAGACAGGTAGAAAGGTAAAAACTCTTCGTTCGGACAATGGAGGAGAGTATAAGAGTGATCCGTTTCTGCAGTTTTGTCGGGATCACGGCATTAGACGACACTTCACAGTACGTAAGACACCGCAACAGAACGGGGTGGCTGAAAGGTTGAACCGTACCTTGCTGGAGAAGGTGCGATGTATGATGACACAGAGTGGATTGTCAAGATCCTTTTGGGCCGAAGCGTTGGTTTATGCGAGCCATCTCGTGAATAGGTTGCTGTGCACTGCGATACAGGGGAAGACTCCTTTGGAGCGTTGGTCTGGTTCGGTAGCTAGTGACTATGAGTCGCTTCGGATATTTGGGTGTCCAGCTTATTACCATGTCAATGATGGTAAATTGAATCCGAGGGCGAGGAAAGCAGTCTTTGTGGGATTTAAAGATGGAGTTAAAGGCTTCAAGTTATGAGATCCACAAGACAAGAAGATAGTTATTAGCAAGAATGCCACAATTGACGAGGCGTACATGATGAAGCCTCAAATTCCTCAGCAGGTGGAGGAAGACCAGATTCAGGAGATATCGCAGCAGGTGGAGAATGATGTGACTCCACCCACTCCAGATAGCATTGTATCCATTGAGGCTCCTACAGAGGTGACACTGGAAGGAGATGGGATAACAGCCGGGCATTTAGAGGATACAGTGGATGTTGGGACTCAAGAACAGGGTCATGTTCAGGAGTCCATTGCAGCTAATAGACCAAGAAGAAACATTCGCCGGCCAGCTAGATATGACGATGTCATGGTTGCATATGCTTTATCAGCAGAAGTCGTTGATGATTTGGTTCATTCTACATTCAAGGAAGCAGAGTCAAGCTCTGATTCAATTAGGTGGAGGGAAGCTATGGAGGAAGAGATGCAGTCTCTTCATAAGAACGACACTTGGGAACTTGCAAAACTACCGAAAGGTAAGAAGGCTATTGGATGCAAGTGGGTGTATGCAAAGAAAGAGGGATCTTCTATTGGGGAAATTAGATTCAAAGCCAGATTGGTTGCCAAGGGATATGCACAGCTAGAGGGCGTTAATTACAACGAGGTTTTTTCACCTATTGTGAAGCATTCGTCGATTCGTATTTTATTGGCATTGGTGGCACAGCTGGATTTGGATTTAGTCCAGATAGATATGAAAACAGCCTTTTTACATGGAGATTTAGAAGAGGAGATCTACATGACACAACCTATGGGGTTCAAAGCTGCAAGAAAAGAAGAATTAGTATGCAAGCTGAAGAAGTCTCTTTACGGATTGAAGCAATCGCCGCGACAATGGTACAAGAGATTCGACGGCTTTATGATTGGCCGAGGGTACACGAGGAGCCCATATGACCCGTGTGTTTACATGCACAAGCTACAGAATGGTGAGTATATCTATTTGCTGTTATATGTTGACGATATGCTTATAGCTTCCAGGAATACTTCAGCTATTAGAAAGTTGAAAAAGGAACTGTCATCCGAATTTGAGATGAAGGATCTTGAAGAAGCAAAGAAGATATTGGGTATGGAGATTGAGAGAGACAGGGTGAAGGGGAGGTTGAAGTTGACACAGAGGAGTTACTTGCAGAAGATGCTGAAGAAATTCAGTTATGATGATAATGCCAAGGCGGTGAGTACTCCATTAGCTCCCCACTTTAAGCTATCAGCTAAGATGTCACCTGTTTCAGTTGAGGACCGTGAATACATGTCCAAAGTTCCATATGCCAATGCTGTGGGTAGCTTGATGTATGCGATGGTGTGTACAAGGCCAGATTTATCACAGGCAGTGAGCATGGTATCCAGGTACATGCACGACCCCGGGAAGGGTCATTGGGAGGCCGTGAAGTGGATTCTACGGTATATTAAAGGTACCGTGGATGTTGGTTTGGTATTCCAAAAGAATGAGAAGAGTGGGCAGGATTGTATTGGTTACGTGGATTCAGATTATGCGGGGGATCTGGACAAGCGCCGGTCTACTAGCGGATATGT
>BQKN01045039.1:0-10310 GCA_022839385.1 Asparagus kiusianus
AGCGGACCGAACCTCGTTAACACATCGCGCGTCAAGGATAACGATTCCTAACCCTATCTCTCTTACTTTGATTGCATTAGATTTCCGTGGTTTGCTTGTCTTAATTTTTATCGCATAATTAGAGCCTCTTGATCCTAATCACCCCCCCCCCCTCTAGGGTCCAACACCAACTATCACATATAGTGTTGGGTATGATGGGTATGACAACAATTTTAAATTGGAGGAATGTTGTGTTGGGGATTTTAAGGAGATTAATCTGCAAAATTAAATAATAAACGAATAACGACACTAATGAAAAATATCACAAGCAAACAAACACCAAGATCTAACGTGGTTCAGCAAATCGTACCTATATCCATGGGGCAATCCAGAGAAAAATATTTCACTATGAATCAAGAGTACAATACCTCCAAGTTACACCTGAACTTAAGGATTAAATCACAAGAGAAAGATACAGTGTTACCTCTAGGACATTAAAACCCTAAAACCTATATCACCAAAAATCTCCAACTCCCATGGAGAAATCAGCACCGTACCCTTGACGGCGTCGTCGTTCTGAAGACAATGGCTTTTGAATCACTACAATCGGACACCCGAGCTATCCGGAATCTGAAATTTTCTCTTTCTCTTCTTCTCTCTTTTCTCTCTCCTCTCGACCTGTAGCGATTACTGTTCACGGCCGATTACTGTTTCTCTCTTTTCTCTTAAATAGAATTCTAATCCAAATCCTCTTCTAAATAGAGTTCTAATCCATGTAGGCTTCTTATAGATATAATTCTAATTCATGTAGACCTCCTCATGTGGGCCTTATCTTGGGTTGGACCCACAACAATCTCCCCCTCCAGCCCAAGGAGGGGATATGCCAATCTTTAACTTTTCAATGGGAGTTTACGCCGGCCAATCGTCGACACAACTCGGTCTTTTCTCTGGAAATGGTCTTCGTTAAAAAATCTGCTGGATTTTCATCTGTGTGAATCTTTTGTAACTTCAGCTCCTCTTTCTCAACAGTTTCTCTAAGCCAATGATATCTCACATCAATGTGTTTCGTCCTGGAATAGAATGTAGAATTCTTTCTCAAATCAAGAGAACTTTGACTATCAATGAAGATTTGATAATTGTCCTGTTGTAAGCCTAACTCCTGCAGAAATCTTCTCAACCAAATCATCTCTTTACCGGTTTTTGCAGCTACAATATATTCTGCTTCTGTTGTAGATAAAGCAACACACTTCTGTAACCTAAACTTCTAAGATACTGCTCCCCCTACAAAAGTGAATAACCAATCTGAGGTAGACTTCCTGTGATCGAGATCACCTGCCATATCTGTATCTGCAAAACCATGTAATATTACATTCGAACTTCCAAAACTCAAACACAATCTGGAACTGCCTTTTAAATATTTTAAGATCCACTTTACACCTTCCCAATGAACTTTCTCTGGATTAGAAAGAAATCTGCTCACAACGCCAACTGCATGAGCTATATCTGGCCGAGTGCAAACTATGGCATATATCAAACTGCCTACAGCTGAAGAGTAAGGAATATTCTCCATCTCACTCTTTTTCTCATCTGTAGTCGGGAAAAATTTCTTGCTAAGCTTCAAATGACCTGCAAAAGGAGTACTGACTGACTTGGTATCTTTCATGTTGAATCTATCAAGTAACCGTTCAACATATTTCTCCTGTGATAACCACAACTTCCTGGTTTTCCTGTCATGAGCAATATCCATACCAAGAATCCGTTGTGCTGAGCCCAAATCCTTCATGTCAAAAGATTTAAATAACTCCTTCTTCAGCCCACTGATTATTTGACTATCCTGACCAACAATCAACATATCGTCCACATAAAGCAAAAGGATAATGAAACTAGAATCTAAAATTCTCCTGAAATATACACACGAATCTATAACTGTCCTTTGGTAGCCATGACTTAACATGAAAGAATTAAATTTTTTGTACCACTGCCTGGGTGTCTGTTTCAAACCATAAAGGCTCTTCTTCAACCTACAAACCATGTGTTCTTTTCCCTTTACTTCAAAACCCTCCGGCTGCTCCATGTAGATCTCCTCCTCCAAATTACCATGAAGGAATGCTGTCTTCACATCAAGTTGCTCAATCTCGAGGTCTAAACTAGCTGCTAACCCCAAGATAACTCTAATGGATGTCATCTTCACAACCGGTGAAAAAATCACATCAAAATCAATGCACTTTTTCTGACCAAAGCCTTTCACCACTAATCTGTCTTTGTATTTCTGAATCTCTTTGTAGCCATCCTTCTTTAACTTGAACACCCACTTATTCTTCAAAGCTTTTCTGTCCTTTGGCAAATCCACTAACTCATAACTATCATTCTTCTCAAGAGACTTCATCTCTTCCTTCATAGCCTGGAACCATCTGTCCTTGTCTTTATGAGTATGTGCCTCCTAAAAGCTTTCTGGCTCCCCCTCTTCTGTCAGCAAAGAATACTAAAAAAGAGGATATTTCGTGGATGGTCAATGCTCTCTAGCTGATCTCCTAAGTTGTGGCTCTGCAAACTCCTGCTGCTAGTGATGCTCCCCTGCTGAGGAGCCTCCTGCTCGTGATCCTGATCACCATCTCCCTGCTCTGGTATCTAACCATCATCATCAACATCATCATCATGCACATGTTCTGTATCTGTAGGATACAACTATATTGGAGACGAAACATGTGTCATATTTGGATCTCACTAGCAACACTCTCTGACTGCTCTGCTCTCCTGAGATCTGCAATAGTCTGATTGTAGGTTGTCTAATCACTGCAGATAGCTGATCCTCCATCAAACACAAATGATAGAAGTTATAATCTGATGACTTCCAGAAGGCTATAATTTGAAGATTTTCGCGTAGATCGTTGAAGGTTACAATCTGATGACCTTCATAACAACCGATGAAAGCTCTAGTTTAACAGCCTTCACAATCAACATCGGGAGTTACAATCTGATGACTCTCATATTTTCAAGGTGCCAAGATGAAGATTACAAGATTCTTTGCAACGCTCCAGCAAAAAAGACCACAAATTGATGGTCTCTTCACATCAAAACACAGAGGTCATCCCTACGTTACACCATCAAAATGCAGAGGTCATCCATGTGTTATAATATCAAAATGCAGAGGTCATGCCCATGTTTCAGAGTCAAAACGCAGATGTCATCCCCAATGCTCTAATTAAAAACGCAGAGTTTGTGGACACAAAATGCAGAGTTCATCTCTGCGTCCCAACTCTATGTTTCAGATTTACAACGCTGTGCGAACACTGTGTTTTTAGCCTAAAACAGGCCCAACTCTGCATTTCAAGTCTAAAACGCAGAGTTCGGGCCCAGAACACCATTTTTGGCGTTTGACTCGTTCAAACATGAGCTGAACGGTTTCAAGAACTGTCCCCCCCCATATTTAGAGGGATTTCTGCCCCACTTAAGAGCAGATTAAGGGGGCGGTTACATCTCATTCAACCCCATTATGGAGAGAATTAAGAGAGCAAATACACCCTTAATCCCCTATAAATAAGAGTAAACTCAACTAAGTTTGGGTCCTTCGACTTGGCAGCGAAGAAGAGATCTTCCGCTGGCTTTTTGGGGGAATTGCTGAAGCTTTGGAGATTAGAAACAGGAGCTTTCTTCATCATTGGCTTACAAACCGATTTTGGTTAAATTAACTCTTTCATAGAGTTTCAAACTCGTTCAGAGTTATCAACTCATCAAGAGTTCTTTAAAACTTACCGCACAAGTTCTCCACAGCATCAAATCATGAAGAGAAGACCATGTTTCAGTGAAACAATACATTCGGATCGTCAACGGAGATCAAACTCGATGCGAGCATTCAAGGAAGGCACTCAATCGTCACTGTGAAGAACCCAGAATTAAACAAAGGGGAGAATTCAGATCAATTCTCTTCTTTTTTGTAATCGGGAATTCAAATTGTAATCAAAATAAAGAGAATAAAATCAAACACGATTCTTTCATCATTTTCTTATTATAAATTTTCCACCAAACACTGATCCTCCTGAAAAATCACATCTGCTCATTTGATAATTTGTCTCTTTTTTGGATCCCATAGTTTATAGCCGAACTCATCTTCTCCATAACCAAGAAAGATGCAAGGAACTGCTCTATCATCAAGTTTTTGTCTCTTCTCCTTCGGAATATGTACAAACACCTTGCAACCAAACACCTTCAGATGAGAATAGGAAATATCTTTTCCGGACCAAACTCTCTCTAGAATATCAAAACCTAAAGGAACTGAAGGAGACCTATTGATTATGTAGCATGTAGTGCGAACAGCTTTAGCCCAGAAGCTCTTAGGTAACTTCGCCATCTTCTACATGCATCTGACTTTCTCCATAATGGTCATGTTATACCTCTCTACAACTCCATTATGTTGCGGTGTGCCGGGTTCTGTCTTCTGATGTCGAATACCATGCTTGGAGCAATAATCTCTATACTCAATAGAAGTATACTCTCCTCCATTATTAGTGCGCAAGCACTTCAACTTCTTTCCTGTCTGCCTCTCCACCATAGCATGAAACTACTGGAAGACTGAAAATACCTGATCCTTTGTCCTCAACAAGAAAACCCACATCTTTCGCGATGCATCATCAATAAATGTGACAAAATACTTATTGCCACCTAAGAATTCCACCTCAATAAGTTCACAAACGTTAGAATAAATCAAATCCAAGATATTATCTTTTCTTTTAGAAGGCTTATTAAAAGAAACCCTATGTTGTTTGCCAAATAAACAATAATCACAAGGGGTGAGTGATGAACATTTAGAAATGGGAATGTGAGACTTCTTTGCCAATATCTGCAACCCTTTCTCGCTCATGTGCCCGAGCCTCCTATGCCACAAACTGAGAGTATCACCGTCTTGAGCCACACTCAAAGAATCACATGAAGCCTTTGGTGATTTTACATTTTCCTCCACCAAATTGAATTTCATATCCTATTTGGTCCAAAGCAAGACTCGAAATTAAGTTGAACCGCAAACTGAGAACATGCTGCACATTCTTTAAGATCAATGTGCACCCGATATCTGTCTGCAAGTGTATATCACCAAGTTCCATAATCTTCGAGTAGTTGGTATTGCCCATCTTCACATTGCCAAAGTCACCTGCTTTATACGACGTGAAAAGGTCTCGATTGGAGGTAGCATGACATGTAGCTCATGTATCCACTATCCACTCGGAATTCTGACTTGTAACATGCATACAGTCTTCTTCCCTACAAATGAGAATAACATCGGTCTCAGACAAAGTAGCTGTAGTGTCACTGTTAACTTTTTTCTTCTCATCTTTCTTTTCATCTTTGTTCATAGCTTGCTCTTTCTTCAATGCCCAACAATTCTTCTTGATATGACCTGGCTTCCAATAATAAAAGAAACCTCTTCCTTTAGACTTTGATCTTCCCTTGGATGTGCCATGACCTCTGGACTGGTCTCTATACCTGCTCCTGCCCCTGTTCCCCGTGACAAGTGCCTATGAGTTATCTGTGTTGGTAGACTTCCTCCGAGTCTCCTCATTTAATAAACTGCTAGTTACCATACTCATCGATAACACACCATCTGGAGCTGTGTTGCTGACTGTCATAATCAGTGTCTCCCAACTGTTTGGCAAAGAACCCAATAGCAATAAAGCATGTAGCTCATCATCGATAGTCATCTTCATGGTAGCTAACTGATTAATCAAACTCTTGAAGTCATTCAAGTTCCCTGCTATGTTGCTTCCTTCTTTGAATTTTAAGTTCACCAACCGCCTCATAATAAACGCCTTGTTTCCTGCAATCTTCTGCTCGTAGAGATCCTCAAGCTTCTTCCAAAGAGACTTCGCATTAGCCTCACCCGATACATGATGAAACACACTAACGTCGATCCATATTCGAATATAACTGATCGTCTTCCTGTGTTGTTTCTCCCATTCTTTATCAGTCATCTTTTCTGGCTTGGCTTCATCTCCCTCAATAGGGTCATGTAAATCTTTACAATACAAAATATCTTCCATCTTGGATTTCCATACTTGCCAATTGGAACCATCCAATTTCATCATTGTGCCAAAACTCTTCATCTTTTCTATCCCAAAGCACGCCTCAAACCAGGGCTCTGATACCACTTGTTGGGGATTTTAAGGAGATTAATCTGCAGAATTAAATACTAAACGAATAACGACACCAATGAAAAATATCACAAGCAAGCAAACACCAAGATTTAACGTGGTTCGGCAAATCGTGCCTACGTCCACGGGGCAATCCAGAGAGAAATATTTTACTATGAATCAAGAGTACAATCCCTCCAAGTTACACCTGAACTTGAGGATTAAACCACATGAGAAAGATACAGTGTTACCTCTAGGACATCAAAAACCTAAAACCTATCTCAACAAAAATTTCCAACTCCCACGGAGAAATCAACATCGTACCCTCGACGGTGTCGTCGTTCTAAAGACAACGGCTTTTGAATCACAGCAATCGGACACCCAAGCTATCCGGAATCTGAAATTTTCTCTTTCTCTTCTTCTCTCTTTTCTCTCTCCTCTCGACACAGTAGCGATTACTGTTCACGTCCGATTACTGTTCCTCTCTTTTCTCTTAAATAGAATTCTCCAAACATATTCCTATTTCAAATAGATCATCCAAATCCTCTTCTAAATAGAGTTCTATTCAATGTAGGCTTCTTATAGATATAACTCTAATTCATGTAGACATCCTCATGTGGGCTTTATCTTGGGATGGACCCACAACATGTTGGCCAACATTATGCTTTGAAATACTTTTTCTGAAAGTAAGGGTCGGAGGTGTGCCTTTTTTGTTGTCTTTTCCTTTTGCTTCCCCCCCCCCCCCCCCCCCCCCTCCCTTTTTTTTTGTCAATGAAAAGCGTTTCCATTTACCACGAACGTTGAGCATGCATACATCCTTCTCTCAGGCATACCTAAGCACTCACAATCTACTTACAAAAACCTCACTAATACAAAGGGTCAATCTACTCTTTCTCTTTAGTAGCAAATCTGCTAGGAAAAATATTGACAAAAACAAAAAATTTGACACTTTCGACAATGTCCTCTATTCCTCTAATTCCTCTCAAACCATATTGAATATATAGTGGTAGCCAAAGCAAGTTTCCTCACATTTCTTAAAGGAATTCTCACCAAGATTATGCACAAACCAATGGAAAATAATAGGCCATTCACAACTCTGAAACCCAAGTTTAAGCCAAGACTTGACTGCAGTCCAAACTCCTGCTGATACCCTGCACCCAAAAAAAAGATGTAAATGTGATTCCCTTGCAGCCCACACTATACACAAGAAATTTGTTTTATGAGCCCAATTCTATCCAACGTATCAATAGTTAACAATTGTTGCACCACTAGCCATAAAGTGAAAGAGTGTTTGGGAAAACTCTGTTTACCCCAACTTGTACCAAGCACATCTCTGCTGGATATTCTGCGGTTCCCTATTAATATCAGAGACTTTAATCCTGCCATTGACACTATAAGCTTCTAACTTGCATATTCCATTTTCAATTGAGCCCCGTAAGTGCACAGCTATATCTCTCCCACTTATCACTTGCTTCCATTCCCACGAATCACCATTTCTGACTTAACTAGCCAGATATCATGTCTCCTTAAATAATGCTCATGGATCCACTTGATCCATAAAATGTCTTTCTTTTTGTGCATATTGCTGTTAAAAATTAAAACAATTATTATAAAACTGACAATAAAAGAGTTAGAACACCAGGCCTGAACGGGTGCAGTCGTGATTCATTGTCCTAGAAGATAGAGGACCCGCTTTTCGTCCTGGCGTAGTCGATCCTCACCCCCTAGCGGTAAAAGCTTCCGGAAACAGCCGGTCTCTGTACTCGGGCGCGAGTAGCAGAGCTGCTGCTCGGACGAAGATGGTTGCCCGAAATATAAGTAAATAGTAGCTGAGAAAATTTTTGAGGAAAAACGTAGCTCTCAGAATTTTGAGGGAAAGAGAGGATTGGATGTTTTCTTCTTCTCGCTTCTTCTTGTTGTTGTGCTCCTTCCGAATGAGCTTCAGCTCTTTATATAGCCCTTGCTATTCTTAACCGTCGCTGGTAGTCCGCAGACGTTACACAGAAATCCCTCGTACGTTATACGTTTCCATAACTCCCGCAACCGTTACAAACTTTGTAAAACGTGCAAAAAATAAAACTTGAGAGGCAAAAAACTCATGCGAGTGCGGTGCGGCGTGGCGCGTGTGTCGTGGCGAGGCGTGGCGTGCGTGTGTGCGCGTGTGTGTGGAGCAACAGCCCAAACAACACTAGGCCCAAAACACTAACTCAAAGCCCATTGAGATGTGAACCATTATAAACTTCTTAAACTTCTTCTCATTTTCCAATGTGTGACTATTCACAAAGGCAAAATTACCTTTTCATGAACCAAAAGTCCAACAATCCCCCCCAAAAGGCAATATTAACTGAAATAAAACAATAAGTAAATCAGTAAATCATAAAAGATATAGGTTGGGCAACCTTTCGTATCGTGAATTCGGGAGAGGTGGCTTCCGGCTTTGAACCTTTCCTTAGTGAGTTAATCGCCACCTGAGGGACATAATGGACTTGGCCTTGAATTAGGCCCCTTGAATTAGGTATTGACAAAACATACACACAATACGTCTTTATCTATTGAGCAAAGCGGGTTGAGCGATAAAGGTCATGCTCACAAAAAACCGACTCATGAGAGTTTCTTGGGGTTGCCCCCACCCCCCCCCCCCCCAACCACGGCCATCACAGTTCCTCTCACGTAGGTAAGTTCTCAAAGGGTACTAAACTGTTTATTTAATACCCCTATATAATACACATGTTGGACTTATTAAGAGTAAAACTCAGCCTAGCTAGCTGTATCATAAAAGCATCGTCATGATAGAGAAGGGGTAGTCACACAAACTACATAGTGATATATGAATATATCTGGGTTGATGCTCTACACGGGTGTCACTAGTCCAACTTGTTTCTACCATATTGAACCAATATTAGGACTAAGTCTCCAAATAAGGGTTGGGTTACCACTGTTAGTGACCTCTCTTATGGGCTTAACCCCATCTCCCTCGATAAATCCATAACCACACTCCTGGATAATCCCTTAGTCAAAGGGTCAGCAAGATTTTTCTCAGACTTTACAAAGTCCAAGATCACAACTTTGCCTATCAGGCGTTGTACAGACTTATATCTTATTTGAATATGTCTGTTGAGTTTTTTATTTACATGCACTTGTTTTAGAAGCTCTATGGTAGATCTAGAATCAGAATGAATGGAAATTAGAGGAAAGGGTTTAGGAACCAAAGGAAGTTAAGAAAGTAGATCTTTTAACTATTCTGCTTCTGAGCAAGTGGTATCAAGAGCAATTAGCTCAGATTCCATGGTGCTCCTGGCAATTACTGTTTGCTTACATGATTTCCAGGATACAGCAGCACCATCAAAAAAATACATACTTAGATGTTGACTTTACACTGTTGGAATCTGTGACCCAATTGGCGTCACTATACCCTTCAATAGCATCAGGGTATCCAGTGTAAGTCAACCAGTAGTCAATTGTCCCTTTCAAGTATTTGAATACTATCTCTAGGGCAGACCAATGATCTAGGTTAGGGTTACTGGTATACCGACTCAGTCTCCCTACATCATAAGCTATATCGGGTCTGGTTCGGTTTGATATGTATAGAAGAGATACAATCATCTGAGAATATTTCAGTTGAGATACAGGTTCACCTTCATTTTTCTTCAAGGATATAGAAGAATCGTAGGGTGTGGAAACAGGTTTAGAGTTATGATAGTTGAATTTGATCAGCATTTTCTTAATACTGTGAGAAAGACTCAAAGATCTTCCTCTGGTATCTCTAGAGATTTTTATTCCAAGTATCATATCAGCAAGACCTAAGTCTTTCATGTCAAAATTCTTGGAAAGATAATTATTGACTTTTAAAATTAGTTCAAGAGTTGTTCCAAAGATAAGAATATCATCAACATAGAGACAGAGGATGACGTAGTCATTGTTTATCACTTTTGAATAAACACATTTGTCGTGTTCATTCGCCGTGAAACCATAATGAGCAATAACTCTGTCAAATTTCTGGTGCCATTGTTTAGGAGCTTGTTTAAGACCATACGGAGATTTAACAAGTTTGCAAACTTTGTTTTCCTGACCCTTGGCAATGAAGCCTTCAGGTTGGTGCATATAGATCTCTTCATCTAAATCACCATTCAAGAAAGCAGTCTTGACATCCATCTGATGTATGATCTGTTGGGAACATGGTTGATGTTACAATATCTCTTGTATTTTGATGAT
>BQKN01045040.1:0-14413 GCA_022839385.1 Asparagus kiusianus
TGGGAGTTGGGCCGAACTCAATCCGGTCCAGGCTTAGGGGGTTTTCACGTTGAGAGGCACGAGAGGCAGACTCTCCACCACATCTCTAACCGCACCTCCCCTCCTGTTACAGTGCACCGGACCCATTTGAGATTTAAAATTTTAAATCTCAAGTGGCCCCGGTGCATTGTAGCAGGAGGAGAGGTGTGGTTGAAGGTATGGTGGAGAGTGTGCCTCTATCATTTCTCTTTAACGTTTCAGTCTGACATATATTCAATGATTTTATATTAGTCCCTCGGATCGTTGAAATTGCTAATAAATCCCTCAAATCTATGCATGTCCAACCGGGCTGGGCCGGGCAAAACCCGTGACCCGGGCCCAGGCC
This sequence comes from Asparagus kiusianus, assembly GCA_022839385.1. Classification (NCBI taxonomy): domain Eukaryota; kingdom Viridiplantae; phylum Streptophyta; class Magnoliopsida; order Asparagales; family Asparagaceae; genus Asparagus; species Asparagus kiusianus. The sequence goes on from BQKN01045040.1 coordinate 365, forward strand.
CGATCTGACTTGGCCCCGGACTGGCTCGGTCATTTTCTTTCCTTCCTTTTTTTCTTAAAATTTTATTTTTTGTTATACAAAAGTTTTTAAAAGTAAATAACAATAAATTAAGTGAAATTTTGATTAAAAATCAATCATATTATTAATCACTTGTGATTATATAATTTACAAATACCAAAAATCATAGAAACTAAAATGGTAAAAATAATTTTTTTATTAATAATCACTAACAATTACAATTTTATTTTGGAATTTGTCGCATCATAATAAATGAATACATCTCAACTAGGTTGGTATCTACTCATTTATATCATCATCATTTGCAACTCATTTTAAAATAATTTATCACAAATTTACAACTAAGAAATAAAATTACAAAGTAATGAGTATCCCTATAATTCTACTTTTTATCTCTATCTTTTATTGCCAACTCATCAAGTTTATCTTTAATACTAGCCATCCGATCGATATTTTGAGTTCACTTCTCATATCTTCATCAATCTTGTAGGCACATTACTGTCTGTACGGTAGACGGATCTAGCGATGTCCTGTGGTCGTCGATCAAACATCGTGATGTACTGAAGGTGGATTCTGAATCTACCGCAGAAATCTATACTGTTAGTAAGTCACGAGCCATGATGGAAAGTATAGGATATGAAATTGTTCTATATACTTTCCACCATTGCAAAATATTAAAACTATTATTTTGACTTTTAACTAAAGACGCAGTTAAATATTGCTTAATTTCAGAAACTATCATTGATTATCCAAATCCAGATCCACCAGTTAGCTGAGCTATCATTAATTCCCTATCTAAACTCTTACATTTGCCCCAACTTGAACTTGTAGAAACAGAATCTATAGGCTGATGTGTACTTACACCATATCTAGCTGCATACTCATCATATAATCTTTAAAAATAAGTTCTAATAGTATTATGATAAGTAAGAGCAGTAATAGTTTAACCATCATCAGTGTCTATTATCATGTCATCATACAAAGAATTTAACAAATTTCGAATGTCAACGTCCTTCAAACATGGATCATTAAGAACCCCCAAACCAAAAATAATAAAAATAGGCCTAAAATACTTATTAAATTTACTTTCTATTCAAAAAATATTCTTAAATAATTATCCATACGATATTTATTAAAAAAAAGTTTAAATATTTAAAACTTGTAAAACAGCTTGAATATAGTTGGATAATAACAACCAGATAATAACATAGTGGTATCATAAAAAACTTGTAGCATCTCTTTTACACTATATACAACTAATCATTCATCCTTAGTTATTCCATACATACTACCAGAGCTAGAACTAGAAGTATAGAAAGCAATAAAATCATTTATAATTTCTTTATACTCTATTGATACATTTAATATTGCATAGGTAAAATTCTACTTATGGTCAATATCTTTTAGAATTAATTTGAGTTTTAATTTTTTTTCTTTTACACAATTGTTTCCAACTTTTAAGTCTTTATTCAGAAGCATTATGAGCATAAGCTATTGTCCTAACATTTTCTATCATGGATTTAATTTTACCAAATACACTTTGAATAATTAAATTTAAAATATGACGCATACGTCTAATATAAAAAACCATCATGAAATGCAATAGCAAAGATGATTTGATATGATCTACAGCTACATTATTATTACTTGCATTATCTAGTAAAAGAGAAAATATTTTTTTCTAAAATTTCTAATTTTATAAGTTATTCTATTATTAAATTTGTAATATTAATACTGATGTGTGAATCTTCAAATACAATAAAAGAAATAATTTTTTAAAATATTTGCCAATTATCATCAATCTAGTGTGTTGTGATACGTAAATAACCAGTTTGTGCTTTAGATGTCCAAATATTAGAAGTTAAAATTTTTACAATTTAAATTTTAAAAATAAGAAATTATTTTTACTCATTTAAACATTGAAAGTTGGGATTTGCCCTTCATAATCGGAGGAGAAAGTCATTTGATTGAAGAAGGAGAGAGTAAAAGCGAGAATAATAAAGTATTAGAGAGTATTAGAGAGAAGCATGTTAGTTTTGGATGAGAAAAATAAATGAAAACTCCCTCTATTTATAGAAACAACCCCTAGCCAAATGACCAAAATACCCTAAAATTTTGGCCGTTTTTTGGGTATTTTGGTCAAAAGCCAAAAGATAGTCGTTATGGCTATTCGGACCGAGCCGGGACCAGGCTGCCCGGCCAATGATCACATTCGTGACCGTTGTGGCCGGGCTAGGCCCGGGCTAGGCCATTTCAGCCTGGCCCAATATTCCGCCAAGTCCTGGCCCGAATCCGGGCCAGGCACGAACCCTGACTACCCCGGCCCGGTCCTTTTGCTGGCCACACCGAGCCGGGTCTGGTGCGGGCACCGGCGAGGAGGCCCAGGCCAAGGCTCGGAGCCTAGCTCGACCCGGATTTCCAGGCCATGCCCGGACCCGGGCCAGGCTTGGGCCTGGCCGAGTCCTATCCGGACACCGGGCAAGGGTTTTGCGAATTGGCCCATCAATGATTAAAATACCCCTCACATAAGAAGAGGGGCATTTTGATCATTGAGGAACAAATTTGATAGATGTTTTATGAGCTATTTTAAAGATTTGAGTATCTTATATGAATTTATTGATGGTGTGAGGGACTAATGCTTAAAAACACTTTAACTTTTTAGTAATGATAATTGTACCATACTATCATACTACTTTGGCAATATTATAAATAGAATGGTGGGGTCACGAAGAGTTACTTTTTTTTTTTTTGAAGGAAGGAACCAACTCTTTTGTTTATGATAGCGCCAAAGTTGAAAGTTGTAGTACACTTATCTTTTTTTGTAGATTTTATATAAGCTTTTAAATTCTGGTTTTGACCCATCAGATTTACGAATAAGATAAAAGGAGATATTGCACATCCATTATTATAGGAATAATTTATGAAACAAACTCTTTTTTTGCTCACATTCTATTTCTTTCATTTCCCCCCTCCATCTTATACTTTGACTCCTTTTTTCTCCTAGAATTTTTTTTTTCAAATCTACTATCAATTATCAATTACCTTTTATATTTATCTTGTGTCAAAAAAAGATAATTATTCTTTATCATGGAAAAAGTTATCAATTTGATTGCACTAATTAATTATTAGCAATAACTGCAAAAGATAAATTATTTTCTCTTAAGCTTGTTTTATCTAATTTTTAAATTAAAAATTTCTCTATTTCATTTCACCAATGATGTATTTTATACAAAATAGGTTTGTGATTATTACACAATATATAAATATTATGGTGTTCACTCACCCAAGATACAGATATTTGCAAAATGATACGATAAGAGTCCTATAAAAAAAACTCAACCCTTTCGCCGACTCCTACAGTCGTCTCTCGACCTTAGGGGAAGGAAAGACCTAGTCAACTCTCAAGTGTTCTAGGCATTAGATTCCTTAGTCGAATTATAAGTCCTTGGTTCTTTATCAATGTAAGCCTAAGGCACAACATATGGCTAAATCATTCAGTGCAACTCGACCATCATGGCTAATTACAAGACATTGTTACCTTATTAGGGATAAACCCAAGGTACAATCACAGAGGGCTCAGCCTCACTGACTCATCAAGCCAACACTCTGGTGTTGACACCAGAGGCGATATTGGTCGGCACGAGAGATCCTGACCTCCCAGACGAGTTGACATCTTTATATCGACTTGAGAGACAGTAATTAGCTGAGACGAGATGACATTCCAACCAGTCGGACAGGCCGACACTCCTGAGTTGACGCGAAAGGCGGTGTTAGTTGACCCTATCATCGAGGACGACCCTACTTAGGGCACTTGACCACTCACTGGATATTTCTCAGAAACGACTGGAGGGACATTCCCTGCTACCGATTAAGTTGAGAACTCAGTCCTAGCCCCAAGCCTCTATCCCAGAGCATATGTCAACATCTCAGTCCATCTTGGACAAGCCTTATCCATATTTTGGTCTGATAAGGTCTCCATGACTTGTCAGCTCCATTACTTCCCAGAAAATATGGAGACACACTCTCCCACAATGAAGTGACTTCCCCTCTAATTGACAGCCGAAACCTGTTTGTGGGAAAATTCAATGTAAAAGAAATGAAAGAAAAATTGATTGGTATTCTCTCAAAATCGATTACAATTTGGATTCCCATTACAAAAGAGAGAGAATGAATTTGATTCTCCCCTTTGTTTAAAAAAAACTAGGTTCTTCTTGGTAGCAATGGAGTGCCTCCTTCGAATGCTTACGTCGAATTTGCTCTCCGTTGACGATCTGACCGTCCTATCTCATGAGAACGATTAACTTGTGTGATAAGTTTGATTGAAAACTGTAGGCTGTCTAAAAATTATGAAAGATAGCTAACTTCCCATTAAACACTGATGCTAACTCCCCATTAAACACTGATGTTAGAAGTTACAATCTGACGACTTCCAGAAAGTCACAATTTGAAGAATTCCACATAGATCGATGAAGATTACAATCTGACGACCTTCACGACAGCTCCAATCAACAATTTCCACAATCAACATCGGGAGTTACAATCTGACGACTCTCACATATCAAAGAGCTAAAGCAAAGATTACAAAACGACGATCTTTGCAACGCTCTGACAAATAGAGACTATAAATCGACGGTCTTTTTAAAACTAAGACGAGGAAGTCCTCCCTGCGCACCATCATCAAAACACAATACCAATGTGAGTGTAAACACAGCTTCATCCGCTGCAAACAAACCTCATATATGAGATGATTGATCTTGATGGCTGCGACAACAACATGGCTGATATTGTATTAGTAACTATTAGAGATGCTGATGAGCAGTGTAATGATTTTAGAAAAGCGGAAAGATCTAGAGAGCTGTGAGCGAATATTCAACATGCTGAGAAGCGCACGATCAAGCTATCTTAGTGGAGATTGTGACCTGTAGTTGATAGAGCGTTATTGGGATGCCTCAATTGTCACAAATGGCCTGAATAGGACCTTCTCGACTGGTCATTGATGTCATCCATATATAAAGATAGAGAAGGCATCCGTAGCTCCAACGCAGCTCCCATCGCTGCCCAACGCAGCTCCCAACGCAACTCGCAACGCAGCTCACATCGCTGCCTAACGCAGCCCCAACGCAGCTCCCATCGCTGCCCAACGCAACTCCCAACGCAGCCCCAACGCAGCTCCTATCGCTGCCCAACGCAGTTCCCATCGCTACCCAACGTAGCTCCCATCGCTGCCCAACGCAGCTCCCATCATAGCCCCAATGCGGTTCAAACACAATACGGACGCAGCATAACTGCAGCTCTAAACGAACTACGTTCACAGCCGCTGAACACAGCATAAACGCATCATCCAAAAGTGTACGCAGGTCCAGGCCCAGCAACGCACAACTTGCGTTTGACCTGTTCAAACCTGATCTGGTAATCCTGAAACCGCTCTTCACCCACGATCTGGGGAGGTAGTTTGAGTGGGTTGTTACACCCGATTAATGGGGCAACTAAACCCCCATTTAGGCACGGATTATGGGGGCAGTTACACCCCTAATCCCCCTATAAATATCAACAAACTCAACAGAGTTAAGGATCGGACTGGGAGGGGATCAGAGAGGATCGGATCAGATCTTTGAGGAGATTTTCTCTAAAATTAAGAACGGATCTGCGAGAATCTGAAGGCAAGAATCTTCAACAAACTAAAGATTTTCGGATACTTGGCTCATTAACCAAACTATTTTGGTTCAAACAACTCTTTTCTTACCAGAGTTTGTCACTCACTCCGAGGTACAACACTGGTGGAGAGTTCTTGAGTAATTCAACTATACAAGTCATTTATTCCAGCAAGTTGAGACGTTCGGATCGATCTTCAACGAGAAGCAAACTCGACGCGAGCATTTGATGGAAGCATCTCATCGCCACCATGAAGAACCCAGTTTTAAACAAAGGGGAGAATCAAATTCATTCTCCTCTCTTTTGTAATCAGGAATCCAAATTGTAATTAAGAGTTGAGAGAGTTGTAAACATTCTTTTTCTAAGCAGTTAGAGAGAATAAAAATCAAATACAATTCTTTCCCTATTTTCTTGTTACAAATTTTTCCACAAACAAAAACTCTTAGCGAGTTTAAGAACTCAGAGTGAGTTAGAAACTCTGAAAGGAGTTGTTGAAAACCGAATAAACGATTAATGTAATTAACTTGCGTTGCAAGTTTAATTAAGAACTCTTAACGAGTTTAAGAACTCAGAGCAAGTTGAAACTCTATCACAGAGTTGTTAGAACCGAAAATTCGGTTAATAGCCAAGTAGATCTACCGTTGGTGAAGGGATTCTCTGATATTTGATTTACTAACTGCCAAGCAGTTCCTTGATCTTTAGAAAATTCGCCCTCTCCGCCCAACCTTATGCGGTTTTGATCTCCAAATCTCTAACCTTGTGCGGTTTTGCTGCCAAAACTCCTTAACCCCCTTACTTAGTTGAGTAATGCGGTTATTTATAGGAGGATATGGGGTATAACCAACCCCTAAATCCGCTCCTAAGTGGGCAAAAATCCCTCAGAATGTGGGATAAACGGTTGTGAGGCCGTTCAGCTTGTGTTTGAACAAGTCAAACACCTAACTTGGCGTTCTGGGCCTTAACTCTGCGCCTAAGGCTTGAGACGCAGAGTTAAATCTCTGCTAGAGATTTGAAACGCACAGGCCGATTGTGTGCTGATCTCAACTCTGCGTCTTGAGTTTAAGACGCAGGGTTAAGTGTTTGCTGAAGAACGCACAGTCTGTGCATTTTGTGTTTTAACTATGCGTTGCAGAGTTGAATATCTACTGGAGAACGCATAGTTCGTATGCGTTTTGAGTTTGGGAAACGCAGAGGTGGACTCTACGTTTGGGAGAGGTTGTTGGCTTGTAACCTCGTCCATTACAACATCGTAAAGGCTACTGCTCATTGATCTTTGCTTGTTATGGGGTGTGAAAGTCGTCAGATTGTAACTCTCACAGTTGGTTATGAAGCCTATTGAATAGAGTTTTCATCAGCTGTCAGAAGTGTCATTGATTTATAACTCTTCTTGATCTATGTGAAAAGTCCTCTGTTTGTAGCTTTTGTTTGTTGAAGCTTGATGGGGATCAGCTATCTATTGTGATTTTTAGACAGCCTACAGAACCCCCTCCAAAGTTTTCGAAAGTTCGCGGTTGACTGGGACGAATTTTTAGAATACTTTGGATCCCAAAATTTTAGTTGGTTGGTTATTCACGTCGTCTGACTTGAAGACATTGTGAACTTGGTTGTTGGAATGCTGAAATTTTGTTTCCTCGAACCAAACAAGATAGCTTTTGAGTTTTGATAACAATGAACTTAGTCAAACAAACTAAATCCCAAGTCATCGTCAGACTCACCGACAGGCTCGTCCTTCTTCTCTTTTTCCTTCGAGGCAAGAGCAGCAGCATTCTCAGCAGATGCAACAGAGATAACAGCAACAGCAAGGACATTCTTGTAGGCATTGAAAAACATGTGAAGCGCAGCTCTGGGCTTAAGACAGATCCATTGTCATAGACAGAGAGAATCGCAAGCCCACATGAGAGGGGCTTTATCCTAAATTTAGTCAGGAGGACAGCCTCAGAGGATTTTACTTTATTTCCTTTCTTGATCAGCTCAACTTACTCTTTGTTGGGATGTTAAGCCACTTAGAAGAATGAGTTGCGCGTCGGATCGTGTCTTCATTAATCTTCATTGGGATGTTAAGCCACTTAGAAGAATGAGTTGCGCGTCGGATCGTGTCTTCATTAATCTTGGTGGGTATGTTAAGCCATTTAGAATAATGAGTTGCGCGTCGGATCGAGCCAGATGATTTTAATGTTGTTGATTGCAATCTATCTCTACTCATCCTATAGACTCCCCAGTGGAGTTGTCTGTTTCTTCTCGGCTTTGGTCACCTTGATAGCTTACATCAGTCTTTCTCTATTTTTTTTGCTATGTCTTGGTTTTAAACGTCAAGAAATTCGTTTGGTTGCGTTAGAATGCACTGGAGGATTTATTTTAGCCAAAGAATTACAACGCAGAGTTGAACTCTGCGTTCAGAAACTCAACCAACGCAGACGCACATGTGAATTTATTATAGCCAAAGAATTAAAACGTAGAGCTGAACTCTGCGTTCAGAAGCTCAACCAACACAGACGCACAGGCCGCGTTTGGCGAGATTCTGGGCCTAGAATCTCGCCTTGATTCGACAGCTCATGGCTATCTATAAATAGACTGTTGCGGTCAAATCAAAAGTCACCCAACTTTTTATTTGTCTCTTTTCAAAAGATTTTAACGAAGATTCTTCGTTTTGAACTCCGGCGAACCCTGTTCATCCTCTTCGATTATCATCCTCTATGGGCCTAAAAAAGAAGACTGTTTCCCGTCAAAGGTCGGTCGCTGTCGCTGCTCCGAGTTCTCGGTCAACCTCGGCCATCGGCGGTGATGAAACTCAGGCTGGTGCGCCGTTGACGCAGGCTTCTCTCATCGGTGGTAAGTATCGATCTTCATGGCCATAAAACTTGCTTCGGCGAGTTCCCTGAAAACCCTAGATAAGTTCTTGTGAATGAGGAAGATGACTCGTTTTGATATTGTAACGTACAGTTGGGACTTTGCGTTTTGAATTTGAAACGTTGGGGTCTGAGCTCTGCGTTAATAAGTTTTGACGCATGGTCTGGGCCATGTGTCAAAAACTTTGATGCAGAGTTCGATCTCTGTGTTGATAAATTTTGGCGCATGGTCTGGGCTGTGCGTCAGAAAGTTTAATGCAGAGTTCGACCTCTGCGTTGATAAACTTTAACGCCAGATCTGAACTGTGCGCTTGAAAACTTAACGCAGAGTTCGACCTCTGCGTTGATAACATTCAACGCCAGGTTTGAGCTGTGAGTTTGAAAGCTTAACTCAGAGTTCGACCTCTGCGTTGATAAAATTCAATGCCAGGTTTGAACTGTGCGTTCGAGAGCTCTCACTCCTCTAGGGATTTTGACTAAGGTTCCCTTTGTTTTATTTCCTCGTTGACTAATTGAGTACTAATTGGTTATTTTTCTCTTTTGCAGTGCCTTACTCCCGCGAACCTCTTACTCTTCGTTACCATTTCGGGTGCGAGCGTGGCGTGGATTTAAATATGCAATTCAATCTGCGTCAGGAACTCCCCATATTCCAAGATACCGACAAGGATCGTGTCACTCTGATCTCAAATCCAAGCCCGACTGTACTCAGGATTCTAGTTACAGACGCCAAGTTTGAAACTAAATCCCGCAAGAAGCTCACTAAACCGGCATTCCTGTTTGGCGATCATGTCGTCATCCAAAAAGAGATCGTGACTGACGGCCATTATAATTGGTTGAGGCAAATAGGAGATCGCCACTTCTTCCTCCCTGATATGCATAGGATGTTTCCTATCGCTTATTATCAGTATGCTTCCGTCCCTCGACATATGAATTGGGACCTTGTCAGGGAGCAGGATGGGGTAGCTGTTAGGACTTTGACTTACACAGGCGTACACATTGTAGGTTACAACCGCCAGGTGTCAGCTTTGGAACCCTGCCTATTCTCAAGGGGATATCCCGTTGGAGAAACAGCTAGTATAGCCAACACTTTCATGCGGAGATTTTTGGCTGCAAAAGGGGAGTTCCCTCCTTCAGTATTCAGAACTCCCGGATGGGTTCATTCTTCCAGAATGGGGTGGTGGGCAAGAATGACAGAGTTCGTGCTGACAGAGCTAGAGGGATCATTAACTCGATCTGGGCTCAGTTGCCCTATAATGGCCACCAGATGTGGCATTAACTACAACTATTATAATTTTTTTGCTGTTCTGGAGAGATACAACCCGAAGACGTGTAAGTTCTTTACACCTGTAGGGGAATTAGGGTTCGCTTTCCACGAAATATATGACGTTTCGGGTCTTCCTTTTGGCGACTTACCCTATGAGGAGTTCATCCCGGGGTCAAATGAGCTCAGGATTTTGAAGGGGATGCATCCTGACGTCTATGACACTCTATGGGAAATAATGTGTCATTTTTAAATATGTACCCAATTGACGGGAACACGAGGATGTGGTATAAAGTAGCTATCCTGGGCTGAATATCTATTCCAGAATTTGTCTCACAAGACTGCCGACGTGTCTCTTAGCCTGCACTCCAACACCGCTTCCCCAGGTTGGGCTAAAGGGAACCTATCTAATCCTAACAAGAAAGCAGGAGGCGAGCATTAAGACTTCCTCCTCCTGAGCTAAATAGAGGAGATCATCATCTCTAATGCACATAAAAAAAGAACATGCAGTTCTTCATCAACACAGAGGAACTTAGGTAGATCTCTCTGGGCATGCACATTACCACCTTAAGAACTACATCAGTTCTTAACCTTCCCCTTCCCTACTCGAGTTTTACTAACTTGACCGTCGGAGGAACCACGGGAGAACCGGTCCCCGCCCTCTCACGGGTTTTTCTTGTCTGTGCAGCATAGACATCAAGCCCTCGTTCAAGAATCAGGCATAAAGTCGAAAAAGGGAGAGGACCCTCTATCATCCTTCATCACCCCGTAACCATCCTCTTCTGAATTATTCTGTTTGATATTGAGCATCAACAATAAAATTAAAGTTAATTAATTAAAGGAAAAATTACTTCTAGCCCCCAATTTCATTACAAGTGTTTCACCCCCTCCTAAGACTTTTTCAACGCTCCCAAAACCCCCAAAAGTAAAGCAATAATTCCCTGAGCCCCCAAAATAAAAAATCTAAGTGATTAAAATATGTGAAGACCATAATACCATTTTTTCCTCAAACTCCCCTTCCTCAGGAACCCTCCGTTCGAGTATGACATCAACACAGTGCAGCAAATACCTCGCCGGTGGAACAGAGATGATCCTTTCCCATTGGAAACACTTTCATCCGCAATGATCAATGACAGAAATGAGGAGTTACTGAAGATCAGCGGTGAGATGCTGAAAGAATCATCAGTAAACTATCCTTTCCCAATGATCTTACCGGCGGGTGGCGGGTTCGAGTTGGTGGAGTCAAGGGTGAGCCCTCGAGGTGGGAAACTCACCGCTGGAGGAGGAATCAGAGCTGGCCGAGCTACAGTCACCGAAAAGCACGACAGAGATGAGGATTCGGTCGGATGCTGGTCCGGGCTTCGCCTGAACTGGGCGTGGCCCATTCGATCAAGGGCGCTGATGAACTTCTTGAACTTGGAGATAGTGTTGTCGGTGATGGTTGAGCAGTCAAAGGAAGAAGACGATGAAGTTTGATGGCTGAGGATGAGGACAAGGGCTTCCATGCTATGTTAGCTTGCAATGGTTGCTTCCTTGATCACGATTTGGTCGTCTATTTTTGAGAAGTTCATCAGATCAACGGCCATTGATAGGGGTGAATGAGAGAAGATTAGGGTTGGGGAGGAAATGTGGTTATTTATATTGGAGGAATGGGTTGGTTGTGAAGGTGTTACGGGTTGGTTGTAAAGGATATGTGTTGGTTGTTAAGGTTACGTGTTGGTTGTGAATGGTACGGATTGGTTGTTAAGGTTACACATTGGTTGTGAATGTTACAGGTTGGTTGTTAAGGTTACGGATTGGTTGTGAAGGTTACGTATTGGTTGTGAATGTTGCAGATTGGTTGTTAAGGTTACAGGTTGGTTGTTAAGGTTCACAGATTGGTTGTTAAGGAAGCGCTGATGTTTTCCGTACTCAACTGAATACATAAGCCATTGCTACTTATATAGCATAATTTATCTCATGCTACAGTTGACGACTATGAACCATTATAGTGTATAATAATGTGAATATGAATGTGAATGTAAAAGCTTACTAACTAATTTGGAACTACATTCACATTCATATTCTTTATCTAAAGGATTACCTGTTTATTCATTGAGCTATATATGTATATATATTTTGAGTGACATGAATACTTTAGGTCATTTGGCCTAGTGGTAAAGTTTGGGAGGTTGGGCATGAGGTTAGGAGTTCAAACCCCTATAGCCATAATATATATATATATTTAAAGGTCTTGGGGCTCTTGGGCTCTTTGAATTCTAAAAATATTTTTAGAATATTCGTTGTGAAGGTTACACGTTGGTTGTGGAGGTTACGAGTTGGTTGTTAATGTTACGCATTGGTTGTGAAGGTTACGGATTGGTTGTTAAGGTTACGGGTTTGTTGTTAAGGATAAGCGTTGGTTGTGAAGGTTACACGTTGGTTGTTAATGTTATGGATTGCTTGTTAAGGTTATGCATTGTTAAGGGTACGAGTTAGTTGTTAAGGTTACAAGTTGATTGTCAAGGTTAATTCACAACTAACGCGTAACCTTCAGAAAAAATCCGTAACATTAACAACCAACCCGTAACCTTAACAACCAATGTGTAACCTTAACAAGCAACTCGTAACCTTCACAACCAACGCGTAACCTTAACAATCAACCCGTGACCTTCACAATCAACCCGTAATATTCACAACCAACCCATAATCTTAACAATCAGCCTGTAACTATGTGTCATGATAAAAATTAGTACACACATGGATGCATAAAGAACTCAGATAAGTAATCCAACTAAACAAGCAAATAATTTCTAATTTCTTTTTTAAAAAACTCAAACGCATCGTGCTACTGCAAGGCACAGTCGACCAAGTTTTGTAAAAAACTCCTCCTTTTCCTCCGCATTGCTGGCGACCGCGGAGCAAAACTCTTGAGCATCCATCAATGGTGGTGATATTTTCACAGTGAAATAGGGGGTCGAGGCGTGTTCGTTGATGGCGTCCGTCGCATGTTCAAGCGCCAAAATCAAATCGTCTCCACTCATTTCATCGATCCCAATCAACAATAGGAAGAGAAAAAAGAAATAGAAGTTGAAGGAAGTTATCCTCATTTCCTCATACTACTCCACACCCTCCATCACTCTCTTCAAAGCCCCGACAATCTCCTTGTAAAACCCCGTAAATTTGAATATTTTATGATAAATAATGATAAATATGTTATATGGTGAAAAATAATATATTTTGATATTTGGATATGATAAGAATTGATTTGAGATTAATTCAATGTATATTTGTGAAAATATGAGTGCAAATGCACAAAACATGCACAAAGGCTAAGAGTAAAAATCTGGGAATAATGACCAGTTATGAGTTTTTATATTTTTCATACTGATGTAGTTAGAATTTGGAAAAGTATAAAAGACCAAAGTTGTAGGTCTCTTCAACAGATTTCCAACAAGTCTTAGATCACCTTATTCTGAGATCTTATGAGAAAGTTACAGGTAAAATACCAAAGGGGTATTTTCCTAGTCAGACTAGGTTTCCTGGTTCGGGTCTAACAGGTTTGTTTCGGGTTTGCCTCTATAAATACCTATATTTTTCACAAAAATTCCTCTCTTTTATCATATCTAAGAACCCTAACAGCCACCAAACCCCCATAAACCCTATTTTGAATTCTTGGAGAAGATTTGAGGCTTTCAAGTTGTGTTTTGTTGATTTTTTTGGCTTTTGGAGTGGAGATCTCCTTTGACGTTGCTTCTAACAAGTTTTCCTACAACCCCAGGCGAGTATCATCTCTACTAATTCCCAGTTTTTAAAATATTTTTGAAGAGTTTTTAATGAGTTTTATAGAGCCTAATTAATTAATTTGTGTATAAAAATTAGATCTTTTGTATATATGTATAAAGACTAGGTCTTTCCATGTTAAAGAGATTAAGCATGAATTTACAGAAGTGTTTTAAGATCTAAAAATAATTTAAAATATTATTTATCTGAATTTAGATGTCTTATTATTCGTTTTAAAGTTTCGTGCATGATTGAAGGTTTACATATGATTTCTTGTGCAAATAATCATGCTTGTTATGTTCTGCTGAAAATCTGCTGCACATATATACTATTGAACTAGAAATTTAAAATAACAAATGAAATCCAAATTGAACCAAACTAATTCCAATTGAAAGATATGTGAATCTAGTTTTCAAAACAGAAAACCATACCTAAAGATAGTTTTCCTATAGAAAGATATGCTCAATTTACTGATGATAGGTTCTGCAGAAAATCTGCTGCACAAATAAA
>BQKN01045041.1:5572-17778 GCA_022839385.1 Asparagus kiusianus
GGATTAATTGAGAGAACTTACAGGATTTTGAGTTTTGCTCTCTGGAAATTCAGGTCCACCAGGCTCAAATTCTATGACCACCTCTACATTCCCTGATGAAGAGGATGAACATCATCGGATAATGGCAATGCTAGATGGGCTTGAAAAGGAAGAACTTGAAGCTGGCAGCGACGAGGATTCTGAATCTGGACTTGAAGCTGAAAGTGTTTCCGGCAATGATGAAGATCAAAATTCTGAAGCTAGCGCTAGTGATGCCACGGGCAAAATTTCGGAGGTAGGACTCATATAAATTAGAAATGGATGAGTTCTGAGGTGGTTAGCTTACGAGATTGTTCCAGCATCATGACTAAGTAGACGTTGTTTGTCAAATGTTGCAGAATCTTAAGCCAACTGAAGCAGTACAAAAGTCAAGAGGTCTGGAGGTGCTCCCATCTACTGCAAAATCCATTGGCAGCGGCCCTCATCAACATCTTCCTGACCGCCCTTATGTAAGCGACTCTGGGTTTTTTCTCTCTTTCCTTTTTTTTTTCCGCGAGACAGGAGAAACTTTTATTTACTGTTGGCCTTTCTCAATGATATATCTTACAACATTTAAGTGCTTTTGCCTAGTTATTTACTATGTAATGTTATTTTTTTTGTAATTCTTAAATGGAGATTTTTGTTTCAGCTAAATCATAAGATGTGCAATTAATTGTTTCTTCTGAAATTAAAAAGTGTAACTTCACATTTAAGTGTTAGGATGGTTGTGGCATGTAAAGTCTAACTTAAACCTTGATACTATAACTGTGTAGTTGGAGTTGAAATTTCTCAATTTTCAGAATACCTCATTAAAATACATGGCATTTTCATTTCTGTTCCAAAATTGCTACAGCCAAACTGCAAACAGTAACTTTCAAATTTGCAATTATTCAGTTGTCAATATGACAAAGACGGGTAACTGAGTAAGAATAGTGATTGATAGAAAAGATGCAGCATTGGAAAATTTACTTGAACAGCAAGAAACTAAGAGCTTGTTTTTTGGTCTTGTTTCATATTGTTAGTTCAATATAACAGTTCCTCTCCGCTTATTGACTGTTATGAATTTTCATGTAGGGGTCTTCTAACATTATTGAAAAAGAAACTGCAAGAACGGGTTTCAGTGATCATAAGGTGTGTATCTTATCGATCTGCATGCCTCTTTACACACACACGCACACACTCTCTCTGAATTCTTTGAATCTCATCTCATATAAGCCTACTGTCATGTCCAGGCATTTACAGGCTCCGTCATTGAGCATACTCATGGTCTCCCGTCTAAAAAGCCAGCTAACACGAGTATGGACCAGGTAATTAATAACTAAGGATTTGAATTGCAATTGATAGGGTTACCAGACTGGTAAAAATCTTCAGGTGTTGCTGCTTAGTAGTCAGACCAGCTCCCTTTTATGGCTTAAGTTGATGGACACTATCCCACATTTTGCAGCCCACAAAGCCAGTTTCCAGGTTCAAGATGATGAAAGGAAATCGGTAATGCAAAATTCTGGTAAGACTTTACCATACACAACTTCTTGTTATTATTTATTGCCGCAATTAAATCATTTAGACATCAGAATTTCTAGTTGTGAAATTCTTTGTTGAGTAGCACACACTTATCAAGATCAGGCATCATGGTTCGTTGTTGATACATGAACTATGTGCAGAATCTTTTCCCCCCATTCTTCAGCTGCTTAAAAGGCGTCTCTCTGGTAGTAACCTTGATGACTATGAATTAATATTAATGCCTAGCCAACTTGAGGTGATATTGAAGATTATGGGTGATAAAGTTTGTCATCAACATTATCAGTTGTCACATGTTTAATTTCAAACATAACAAAAGCATGATGTCATGAGATTATAATAGATAAAAATAAAATGATTTATAGCAGCATTAAGTAATATGATATAGAAGAGTTTGGGAGGCTGGCAAATGCGTGGGCTCTTATGTGTGACAAAAGAAGTCATCAAACCACTTTTTAAATACTTAGGCCATAATGATCAGTTTGTTGTCTATAGTTGACTATGCCATAATATATTAAGAGTAAAAACGGTTTTAAAATATTGGAATATATGATAATGTTGGCGTGAATATCCTTGTTTTTGCATAATAGATTCTTAGAATGTCAATTATAAGGATAGGGTATATAGGTGCTATAAAAAACAAGTGAAATAAAAGTATGTATGTGCAACGTTGGAAAATCTATAAGGTATCTAAGTGCTAATCAGCCTGAAAGAGTATTTGAGCGAAAAGTACTCTTAGATTTGTGACCAACAGTGCCAAAGAATAATTCGGGATTCTGCTTTATGCCAGAGAGACATTGGATTTGTTTGGCAACTCACCTAATGACTTGGATAGGAGTATTAACCTGGAGTGTGAGAATGAAAGTTGGGACCCACACATCTGCTATTTACTTGGGAGAATGTGAGGGGCCTGGGGATCGTTCGTGTCTTACATAGGTTCTCCTCGTACTCGATCGAAAAAAAACTTGTATAAATTGAACTTATTTTTGTTTAGTTAAAAAATATATAACAATAATAAAGTTTTCCTCTATTTGCTTTGAACCACCTCGAACTTTGTTCAATTTTGATTCTTGAAATTGCCAAAGATATACTAGGCTTTGATCCTGAATTTATTGATGTTGGTGCAAGTTATAAGTCGCAAATTGCAAACATATAAAGCGGACCGTGGAAAAATTGTTCGATTGAATATTGAACAACGTTGAAGCTTAGTTTTACAAATTTTCTTAGTTCAGTGCTGACGAGAGACATGTTTTCCTAGAAACTTGGAATCTGACCCCCTTTTTTTTTTTGTTTTCTATATTCCCCATTTTAGCATGGACCCCAAGTCGTTTATGAATATTTTGACTAGACCCACAAAGTCTATAATCAAAACAATTAACTTACGTCTTGTTTTAATTCCTAATAAAATAAGAAAACCCCACTTATTTGATACATAAGAATCGAGTTGAGTTAGAGAATGCAACAAGAAGTAAAATATAATAAACGTGAGAATAAAATGCTGATTTCTATCCTCATATTTGAGTGTCGTTAGGAATTAGGAAAAGAAGAAACATAAAAACTTTAGCTTCTAGACTCGAACATTGCTGGCGGTTGTTTATAGAGGCTTCTCACTTACTAGCCGATTCTAGCTGTGATTGAAGACGATAGGATACATCACCGCGGCAGTGTTAAGACCTTTTTATTCATAATTAAATGATCATTTCCATTTTTAATAACTTTTTGGAAATGTTCATTCTCACAAAATTCTTCCCGATATCAAATTTTTCAGCAAAGTACTAGTAAAGTCTGACTGTTAGAACACGTGTACAATAAAACGGAAATAATTGCGAAGAACAAGTACGGGAATAAACAACAAACAATCACAAACACATAAATTCATGTGATTCACTCAATTTGAACTACGTCCACGGCGAAGGGAGAAATTTCACTATCAAAAGAGAAAGAAGTAGAAGAACAATGCAATAGCCTAAATCCTCGAACTCTCATTTTCCAACCCTCCTATTCTGATTATTTTTTTAAATCTACTCTCTCTTTTTTTATATAGGAGACCACAATAGATCATGAAAGAGGTATCCAAAAATTGGTAGAAGTTGGAGATAAAAAGAAAAAGGAATAGCTGAGATTAAATCATCAAAACTGCAAATCAGCGTTGTTCCATCAATGATCTCCTGCAATCCATCAATGTTTTCATGTAGTCATTGATGATTCTAAATCCAATTTTTATTTTTCTCTGCTTACTCATTGTAAACCATCGATTATAAGTGACCATCGATGCTGTTCTTGTGACCATCGATGATCCATTGGCTAAAATCAACATTCAAAGGGTTTTGAGGGCACAATTTTAACAAATCTCCACCTTGACTCAATCCTGAATGAGTTCTTAACTTTCTCAATAGTGTTTTTATCGATCCCCTACAAATGCGCCCTACGATGCCTCAATGCTCTTTGACATGAAGCAAGTTCAAACAAAGCTTGAACTTAGCTATCAGTAATGGCTTCCTCAATATATCTGCCAGATTATTCTTGGTGACAATCTTCTTTAAGACTACTTTACATTCCTCAGCAATCTCTCTAATGAAGTCATATCAAATCTCAATATGCTTCAATTCTAACTTGAAGACTGGATGCTTAGCCAAACGAATTGCACTTTGGCTATCACAACGAACAAGACTAATTACTTGCTCAACTTATAGTTCACCAAGAAAACATCTCAGCCGTATTGCTTCCTCCATAATTTTTGTAGTTGCCATGAACTTCGCCTCTGTAGTAGACAATGCAATAGTAGATTTTAGCATTGACATCTAGCAGATGGAATCTAGCGAAAGGGTAAAAAATATAACATGCAGTCGATTTGCACTTATCCAAATCATTAGCAAAATCTGAATCAACATATCGGGTAACAATGCAATTCGCGCTACTATCTCTACCAAATATCAAGCCAATACCTGACTTTCCCTTCAAGTATCTAAGGATCCATTTTACAACTTGCCAGTGCTTTTTACCAGGTTTGCCATATACTTACTAATAACAACGGCTACTTGTGAAAGATCCGATCAAGTACAAATCAACGCAGACATGTTGCTACCAACCGCACTGGCATTAGGTACCTGAGATATGTAGTTACGATCTGCATCTGTGCTAGGTGATAATGATGCTGATAACCTGAAGTGAGTTGCAAGAGGAGTGATAACTTGTTTCGAATTATGCATTTCTCAATGTAACTTTATATGATAACCACAACTTTTTTTTTTCATATCTCTGATAATTTCCATGATAAGAATTTTCTTTGCTGCTCCTAAATCTTTCATCTCAAATTCTGCACCAAGTAGGATATTTAACCTATTCACCTCGAATTCATCCTTAGCTGAGGTAAACATATCATTGATATATAATAGCAGATAAATAATGTAATTATCATTCAATCTTTTGAAGTAAACATAGGCATCATATTTACTCTTACAGAACGCACGACTGATCATGAAGAATTAAATTTTCTGTACCATTGATGAGGAGATTGCTTCAAGCTGTATAGAATTTTCAACAAACAAACATGATCTCCTCTTCCTTCAATTAGAAAACACTAGTTTGCGGTCCGTGCAAAGCACGGGTTTTTGCTACAGTAATCCCCTTTTTTTAATATGGCATGATTTGAATTTTTGGAAGTGCTGCAGTATCCCGATCTGCTACAGTACCATTTAAATGTTACAGTATACCCGTGTGCTACAATAATATTTTTAATTAATTGTTAGCTACAGTAATAATGCTACAATAAATGTTACTGTAGCATTTACTGTAGCATGAACAGTGAATCTCTGATCCTCCTATTTGTATAAAGGAATAGATTAGATTGTTGTATAAAAATCTCCTCTTTAAATTCACCATACAAGAAAGTTGTTTTGATATCTAGTTGCTTTAACTTTAAATCATGTAATGCAAGCCGTGATAATAAAATACGAATGGAGATGTGTTTAACAACATGCGAGAAAATATCATTGTAATCAATACCTTCAACTTGATTGTATCTTTTTGCAACTAGTCGAGCCTTATATCTTGCATCTAAAGCACCTGTAATGCCTTCCATTTTCTTGAATACCCAATTATGGTCGATGATTCTTTATCCATTCAGATGAGCTACTAGATCCCATGTCTAATTTTTATGAAGAGATTCAATCTCCTTACTCGTAGCAATTAACCAATTTGCAGGATCATGTGACGAAGTGATTTCTAAAAAACTGATTGGTTCTCCTGCATCATCAGTCTCTTGAGCTGCTGACAATGCATATGCAAATGACTAAATCTGCATATATCCGAGGTGGCTTTATCAATCTACTTTCTTTGCCTTTTGAAATACTATAAGTGTTATCTTCAGTTGTAATTTGTGTTCCTCATCATTTTCAGGAAAATCAGTAGCTGGTTGTTTAGTTGAACTATGAGAATCGATCTCTAACTCCACATTCTCTCCAGTACTCTTATGTATAGTACCTGCATCAGAAGGAACAACAATATGTTCTTTCAGAAGCAACATAGCAGACTCATATAATATTATATTTTCTTCAATCATAAATTTAAATGATTTAGGATCAGGGCACCACAACGTATATACTTTCATCCCAAAGGCATAACTAATAAAAATACATATTTTTAGATCTAGGTTCTAATTTACCTGATCTATATGTGCATATGCAGGACAACCAAATACTCTCAAATTAGAATAATCAGCAGGATGACTAGACCATATGTCTTCTGGTGTCTTGCAATCAATGAATGTGGATGGGGAGCGATTCACCAAATAACATGTCATAGAACTGCTTCAACCCAAAATTTTTCAACAAATCGACATTCAACAACATGCAACGAGCCCTCTCAAGAAGAGTCCTATTTATCCGTTCTGCATTGCCGTTTTGTTATGATGTGTGTCGCATGGTCAGATGTCTAACTATATCCTCATCCTTGCAAAATTCATCAAACTCCATAAAGTAAAATTTCAACCCATTAGCTGTTCTCAACCTCCTACTTTTTTTGTTAGTCCACTTCTCAACCAATGCTTTCCACTGCTTAAAATGCTTGAGCACTTCATCCTTGCGTTTTAGCATGTAAACCCAAAATTTTCTTGAGTAGTCATCGATGAATGTCAACATGTACCTAGCATCGCCTTTCGAGGGAACACGCAATGGACCCTATAAATCAGAATGGATGTAATTCAAAATGTCATTGGTTCTACGCATAGCTATACTGAAACTGACACACTTTTGCTTGTCAAGAATGCAATGCTCATAAAAATCTATCTTTTCTGTACTTTGACCACAAAGAAGTAACCTCTTGCTGAGTATAGTCATGCCTCTCTTGCTCATATGGCCCAATCTCATACGCCACAACTTGTGACATCGATTTCTGACAATGACGATGTAGTAATTGCATTAGCATCTGTAACTATATTTTCTTACAATATATAGAGATTTCATGATCTTTTTGCTTTCATGATAACTAAAGCACCTATGGAAACTGTCAAATCTCCACCTTCAGCTGAATACTTATATCTGTTAGTTTCAAGAATGCCTATAGAGATGAGATTTTTCATTAAATCTGGAACATGATGAACATCTAACAATGTCTTCACAATACTATCATGCATTCTAACTTTAATTGTATCAATGCCAATCACTTTACAATAAGAATCATTTTTCATAAGTACATCTCCATCTTCAACTGATTGTAGGTGGAAAAACAATTTCTATTAGAGCACATGTAATAGGCACAAGCAGAGTCTAAGATCCAATCATCCTTAGGTCTGCCTGAATTTGTAGGTTGTAGCCAAGAGAACAAAACCATCAGAGTCACCGTCAACAACACTAGCCTCTGCAGAGTCTTCTTTGTTCTGATTTTTCTTCTTTTCTTTATTTTGAAGCTTCTAACACTCATTCATGACATGATCTTTCTTCTTGTAATAGTTACAAAGTCTGCTTTTAATCTTTGATTTTGATCTCAACTTTATTTTATTGTTAGAATTACCCTCCATGTTTCTACCTCGAACCCTTTGCCATCACTGGATCCGGTCAACTCTTTATCCATCAACTCTTTCAAGAATAAAGATGATTTCACATCTTCCATTGAGATAAATTCTCTGCAATATGTCATAGTTTCCCTAAAGTGCTTATAAAGGGGCGATAACGAACATAACAATAACAAAGCTTGATCTTTATCTTCTACCTTTACATCTGCATTCTATGAATCCATAATAATAGAATTGAATTCATCAAGATGTGATTTAATAAATATACCTTCCGTCATGCGAAACATAAATAATCTTTGTTTCAAGTACAGTCAATTGGCGAGGGTTTTGTCATGTAAAGAGACTCTAATTTGAGCCATCGGCCCACTAAAGTCTTCTCATCACAACTTCCCGAAGAACCTAGTTGGACAAATGCAATTGGATTGAAGTTAACGTCTTTTCATCCATCTCGAACTTTTCATCATCTGTATTGACGTTGACATCTTATCTTTTCCCAACAAAGCTTTCTGTGGTCCTTGTTGAAAAGCTTGCTAAAGACTGAAATTAACATTACAGTCAAACTTCTCAATCTTGTATTTCGTAGGCATCTTCT
Source organism: Asparagus kiusianus (assembly GCA_022839385.1). Lineage (NCBI taxonomy): Eukaryota > Viridiplantae > Streptophyta > Magnoliopsida > Asparagales > Asparagaceae > Asparagus > Asparagus kiusianus. The sequence goes on from BQKN01045041.1 coordinate 13,711, forward strand.
TTGCGCAAAAAATAAATCACAACCAAAGCTCTGATATGAGTTTGTTAGAATAAGTACACGATAAAGCATAAATAATTGCGAAGAACAAACACGAGAATAAACAAGCAATTATAAGCACATAGATTTACATAATTCACCCAATTTGGGTTACGTCCACGACAGAGACATCAGAGAAATTTCACTATTAAAGAAGAAAGAAGTACAAGAATAAGGCAATAACCTAAACCCTCAAACTCTCCTTTTCAAACCGTCTAATTCTGATTATTTTTTAATCTAAAGTCTTTCTATTTTTATATAAGAGACCACAATAGATCAAAAAAGGGTTATCCAAACTTGATAGAAGTTGGATATCAAAGAAAAAATAAACGGCTGGGATTAAATCATCAAAACTGCAAATCCGCGTCGTTGCCATTGATGGTGAAACATGACCATTCTTTGGTTCCCTGTAGTCCATCGGTGGCTCTAAATTCACTTTCTATTTTTCTCAAATTGTTCACTATAAACCATCGATTATTAAAGTGACCATCAATAGTATCCTCTCGACCATTAATGATTCATTGGCTGAAATCAACTTCCAAATAATTTTGAGGCATACTTTTAACACCGACTATAACACAATTCAGGTTAGTATTGATGACCAGAAGTTCTTCATGAGATCAAAATTGTGAGTCGACTTAGACCAATAAATGTATAATAAGGAAGTCTACGCGGTCGCTAGATGAACTAGGAAGCCTCCTATGTTTTTCTTCAACATGCCTAGATACATTTATTTTTTATTTATATGGAAGACCAAGACATACCTAGAAAAAAAAAAAAAAATCAAATTCGTCTTGTCCACTTGCTGTTGTGCTTTGAATGAATTGTGAAAGAGACTGATGAAAGTTCAGACCATCCCCGACCTTCTTGGAATCTTGCGTTACCTCTTCAGCCAATCAAACCTCAACGCGTAAGCTCCAATCCAGAACTCCCTGTTCCGACCTCCACAGCAGATCCCAGCAATCTTTCCCCGCTCCCCCGAACACTCCCTCCCATCTAAACTCCGAAGCCCAAAACACAAAACACTCTCTTTCCAGCGCAATTCGCATCGCCGAGCAGAGATCAAAACCCTCGAGCAAAATCCAATGGTTCTCTCCGATCCCCGCCGCCAGTCCCTGATCCCATCCTACCTCTACTCCCCCTCGTCGAGGTCTCCGGCCATCTCCGGCCTCCTCAACGCCCGAACCCTAGCCTCCGACGCGTCTCCGGCCGCAGCGCCGGCGGCGGAGATGCCGTTCGTGATCCAGGCACCGAGCGAGCCGGGAAAGATCGCGATGTACTCGCCGGCGTTCTACGCGGCCTCCACTTGCGCGGGAACCTTGAGCTGTGGATTGACTCATGCGGCCGTCACTCCTCTCGATGTCGTCAAATGTAACACTCAGGTGATTGATTCTTTCTGTTTCTCGATTTGGCCTGTTTCGATTGCTTGGGATTGATCTGTTTCGATCACTTTTCTAGAATTCAATTTTATGACATATATCTGTTAGTTACTATTTTCCATCGTTCGATTGCATTAGGATTTCAAGTTCAAGTCCTCCGTGAAAGAATATTGTTGCTTTATTTTTCATATATATATGTCCGCCTTAGCTTGGAAATCATTTGTATCGTGGTGACCTGAAGTCGTAACTAGTAAGGTTATCATACGTTACGCTCCGTTGTTTAATTGATTTGTTTAAACATCCAGTTTTCTGATCTAAGCTTTCTTGCCAGTTTGAGATCAAACGATCAATGTTGTATTTTTTTTATAATATTCAAAAAATTTTGATAGTTCTCTGTATTTTAAAATTTTTAGAATTTTCAAAGGTACTTTTTTGCAATTTTAGCTTTGCAGTTTTCATCTTTTTAAGGAACATGAAGTTTTAAGTGGCTTATCTATAAATTTTAGAATTTAAGGGAGATGGTTTGTAATTTTTAAAATTTTCGGTTGTCTGTAATTTTTATAATTTAAAGGCGTTTTTTGTGATTTTTAGATTTTTCCAGGGGTTGTTTGTAGTTTCATATTTTTCAGAGAGCTAATTGTTTTTTAAAAATATGTTTAGTAGTTGTTTGTAATTTTATAAGTTAATATGCAAATATGAATGATTTGAGAAGTATATATTGGCCTTGAGGTATAAGGTTTGTCAGTTTAAACTTATGGGCTAGTGCCCTTATGGTGCTAAGAGCAAAAAATTAAAACATTTCGGTACTTTGTTAAAAATTTGAAACTTATCTAGGGTTTCAAAAAATTTGCAGGCTTAGTGCCTAACTGCTAAACTTATTAAAGGTTCACTAAGATTTATCTTTTAAAAAATTATGGAGATCCAAGTGATAATTTTTTGAAATGTAAGGCTAAATAATAAACCATTGATCTCTCCTTTATAAATAAAAGAAAAGATAATTAAAAAAAATATATGATTATCAAATTTAATTTGATGAGGATTTTAGTTATGGATAGTGAACACCCATTCATATACTAATTTCATGTTAAAAGAGTCATTGTTTTATGCTCTTAGATGGTGTTATTTGGTGTCTTTAGCAGTACTACCAATTTCTCAATATTTATAAAAGAGAATGTATATCATTTGTAGGAGAAGAAACGTATATAGTTTCTTTATATATGTGATCATGAACACATCTTATGAAGGCTCACAGTGAATTTATGCAACATTTTTGAATTTATGTTATGAAAAAGAATACTATAGTCATCATAGTTTTCGACTCCATATTACTATAGTCATCTATTGAATATAGGCAATGATGAAATTCTATTATCAAACTGATCTTAGTACTTAAAAATTGCATTAAGTAGACAGCCATCAGGTCCATGTGTGAGCAAGGAAATGATTTTTTTTTCCAACAAGATTAAAAAAGGAGAAATTTTCAAAATAAACTTTTTAAAAAGAATATAAGTAAAATCGACAGTTTTCAAATAAAATTAGCAATTCTAACTTTTTTGGCCAGCTCATTATTGCTGGCTGAAAAAAGATCGAATAATTGTAAAAATAAGATTGGTAATTACATGAGACTACTAGTCATATGTAATTACAAAGTGCTAATCGTTTAAACGGTCGAAATTGCTAATATTATTGGGAAACGGTCGATTTTGCCTATTTTATTTAAAAAACGTTTCATTTTAATAATTTCTCCATTAAATAATAATAATAATAATAATAAGTATGAAGCCTAATTGCCATAAACCTAAGTCAGTTTCGAAAACCAAGAAAACTGAGCAAAAAACAAACTGAGGGGCTGTTTGGATGCATTGGGGATACTATAGTATTTATGACACAAAATGGAAAGTGGTTATCCATCTCACCACTTTCCATTTTAGTGTTTACATTGTTTGGTTAGGAATCTTTATGAATCCTAAAATAATAGTATTACATTGTTTGGATAGTATAATGTAAACTAGAGTATTTATGACACAAGAAGAAATAGAGAAGGAAGAGTGGTGATGGAAAGATGAGTTAATTGGTAAGTTTATTTTTTTTAATGTCATTTATTGACATTATAGCAGATTTCCGCCCAAAACAACTCATTTTGGGGGGATTTTGCTTTACACGGATACATCACCAATTGGGTGACACATCAGCAACTTTACATGATTTTAAAGTTGCATGCAAACACTGTAAAACAGTGAAAGCTGAACGTGGACCCCATGTACAGTAACTTTACACCACTTTCACTCAAGAAAAAAACTCAATTAAATATTAAATTAGAAACCCCTAAATTCTATATAAAAAGAGGAAACCCCTAAAAAATAAATCTTCAAAAACTTAAATAACATACACTTTAACTCTTCACAATCTTCTCCACTCCTCTCGCTATTGACCCCAACAGACTGAGGAGAGGTTGAGGGTTGTTTTTTGAACCCGGTAACAGAAAAAAGAAACCTAAATTTCTGAATTTCTTTGAGCAAAAAGAAGTATGTATGTGCAAAGTGGGAACTCAGAAGAATAATTCGGAGTTTCATCTTATACGAGAGAGAGATGAGGTTTGTTTGGGAACTGATGTAGAACACACAGCAGATATGTTTATGTCAAAGTGGGACAG
>BQKN01045052.1:0-11269 GCA_022839385.1 Asparagus kiusianus
ATCAATGACCTCAAGCTATTTATCATAAAAGAATTATTTATTTACTAATAATTCACATATATTCATATAAAAATTACAGGATTCTACATTCTTCCCCCTTAGAAGAATTTCGTCCTCAAAATTCGAAAACCATACGCATCTCACCACATGAACTTCCAGATAAACATATAGAGATATTTATGCTTAACGATCTAAAATGGTAATATTCCCGCTCAAACCCTAATCTAGTGGAACTAGTACATCGGATGAAAAATCCAAACAAGGAACCCCCCATATATATACCATGTATTCTGAAAGATTAAGAATTAAGCGCGAATATTCCCATTCTAGTGTTAAATGTAACCAAAGATATAAACATCATACAAGATACACATCATAAAAATTTTAATTTTACCTGTTCACATAGGTGTGGGTAGTCGCGACGCAAATCCTCTTCGCGCTCCTAAGAAATCTCATCAATGCCTCCTCGGTTCCACTGAACTTTCACCAAGGGAATTACCTTGTTTCTAAGTCTCTTGTCCTCTCTGGCAAGAAACAAACTGGAATCTCGACAGTAGTCAAATCCTCCTGAAGCTCAATCTCTGGTGTATACAATACTCACTGTTGCTCCTCATCATGCAAGTGTTTCTTGAGCATAGAAACATGAAATACATTGTGTATACTAGACATCGATGTTGGAAGATCTAGTCTGTATGACACAACTCTAATGCGCTCCAAAATCTGGAATGGTCTAATATATCTCGGCTCAAGCTTCCCCCGTCGTCCGAATCGCTGCACGCCCTTCATAGGCGATACATTCAACATAACTGAACCCCAACCTGAAACTCCAAGGGTTTTCGTCTCTTATCTGCATAGCTCTTCTGCCGACTCTGAGCGGCTAGAATCCGCTCCCTGATCAATGCTACCTTCTCGGTAGTCTGCCTCACCAGCTCCGGTCAAAGCATCAAGCTATCCTCCGGTTCTACCCAACATATCGGTGATCTATAGGATCTCTCGTACAATGCCTCATACGGAGCCATACCGATTGTAGTTTGATAATTGTTGTTATAAGCGAACTCTATCAATGGAATGTGATCCTCCCAGCCGCCTTGAAAGTCAATGACATAAGCCCGCAACATGTCTTCCAACACCTGATTTACTCTCTCTGTCTGACCATCCATCTGTGGGTGGAAAACACTGTTGAATGATAGTCTGCTGCTAAAAGAGTCATAAAAACTCCTCCAAAAGTGCAAAGTGAACACCGAACCTCGATCTGATACAATCGTGTCAGGAACTCCATGAAATCGGACTATCTCCCGGATAAATATCCTCGCATATGCCTCGGCGGTATAGGTAGTCCTCACTGGAATGAAATGTGCCGACATCATCAACCGGTCCACAATCACCCAAACTGAATCATTCCCCTTCTTCGACTTCGGCAACTAGACAATGAAGTCCATAGAAATATCTGCCCACTTCCACTCTGAAATAGGTAAAGGTTGAAGTGTTCCTGCCGGTCTCTGATGCTCTGCCTTCACCTGCTGACAGGTAAAACACTTAGCCACATACTCTGAAATCTCCCTTCGCATACCACTCCACCAAAAGTATCTCTTCAGGTCCTTGTACATCTTAGTAGTCCATGGATGTACTGTGTACTGAGTACAATGAGCTTCATCAAGTAACTCTCTCTTCAGCTCAGCATTGGTTGGCATGACTAGCCTGCCCTTCATCCGGAGTCCTCCATCTACTCTAATGATCCAATCAGTCTTAAGCTCCTTGGAAATCTCCTCCTTTCGGATTTGAATCCAAGAGTCTCCCAACTGAGCTCTGACAACTCTGTCACTCCAAAATGGCTGCACTGATACAGCTCCTAAAAATGCACTGGTTCCTCTAATCTCGAGTCTAAAATCAAACTGGCTAAGAGTGATAAGATCCTGATGTAATGAACACCTCAAAACTGAAACCCGATGTCGACGCTTCCTGCTTAAGGCATCTGCTACGACGTTCGCCTTCCTCGGATGATACTGGATCGCGAACTCGTAGTCCTTGATAACTCAACCCACCTCCTTTGTTTCTGATTGAGTTCCTTCTGAGAAAAGAGGTACTTCAGACTCTGATGGTCTGTGAACAACTCAAACTGTACTCCATATAAGTAGTGCCTCCATGACTTCAGTGCAAATACCACTGCTACTAACTCCAAGTCATGAGTGGGATAGTTCTGCTCATGCACCCTCAACTGCCTTGAGATATAAGCTACTACCCTCTGAGTCTGCATCAATACGCTTCCTAAGCCTGCCAACGATGCATCTGTATATACGACGAATGTCCTGTCGCTGCTCGGAATAGTCAAAACCGGCGCTGTAGTCAGCTTAGCCTTTAAAATATCAAAGGCCTTCTGGCACTCCATGCTCCATATGAACTGTACACCCTTCTTCGTAAGGTGTGTAATCGGCGTCGCAATCTTCGAGAAGTCCTGAATGAACTTCCTGTAATATCTAGCTAAACCCAAAAAGCTACGAATCTCCGTCACCGTCTTCGGTGGCTCCCAATCAAGAACTGCCGTGATCTTAGCCGGGTCTACTGCTATGCCCTCTCTACTGATGACGTGGCCAAGAAATCTGACTTCTAAAAGCCAAAATTCACACTTGCTGAACTTAGCATATAACTGATGCTCCTGAAGAGTCCTCAACGCTATCCGTAGATGCTCCTCGTGATCTGCCTCCAATCTCGAGTAGATAAGAATATCATCGATGAAAACGATCACAAACTGATCTAAAAAGGGACGGAAACCTGGTTCATCAAGTCTATGAATACCGCGGGTGCATTGGTCAACCCAAATGGCATGACCAAGAACTCAAAAGATCCATATCTAGTAAGAAAGGCGGTCTAAGGAATATCCATCTCCCGAACCCGCAACTGATGATAGCCAGAACGAAGATCAATCTTCGAGAAATACTACGCTCCCTGCAACTGGTCAAACAAGTCATCAATCCTAGGTAGTGGTTACATATTCCGGATAGTGACCTTGTTCAACTCCTTATAATCTATGCATAATCTCATACTACCGTCCTTCTTCTTCACGAAGAGGACCGGTGTGCCCCATGGAGAATGACTCCGGCGAATAAAACCCTGAGCTAACAACTCGTCCAACTGGGTTTGAAGCTCCCTCATCTCAGCTGGTGCCATTCGATAAGGTACGCGGGATATCGGGGCTGTGCCTGGCTGCAACTCAATACAGAACTCTACCTCTCTCCTTGGAGGTAATCCAGGTATGTCCTAAAAGACATCCTGATACTCTGAGACAACTCTAGTCTTTAATAACTCAGCACCCTGATCCCGTCGCATCACCTCCTCGATGTACGCTAGAAATGACTCCGCAAATCGGTTGCCCTGAGAGGTGGCTATAATCATCTCAAACCCATTGGACGCTCGCAACTTAACTGTCTTCGCAAAGCAGTCAATACTAATATGGTAGGAAGATAACCAATCCATACCAAGGATGGCATTGAACTCGGACATATGTAATACTATCAAATCAACTATGAACTCCGACTCGTCTAAACTGACGGTACACCTCCTACAAACGCTCTCCAGAAGCGATACCTCATCTAAAGGGGTGGAAACATATAAAGGGGTGTCTAGAGACTAAGCTACGACCTGGAGTCTAGTCATAAATGCATGAGAGATGAAAGAATGCGAAGCTCCCGAATCGAAAAGAATACGGGCGGGGAAAGAATCCACAAGGAACGTACCCTCCACTACGGCTCCGCTAGCTCCATGATCACGGGGAACTACTGCATAAACCCTGCCTGTGACTGAAGACTGCTCTGCTACTGGAGATGGAGAATATGGGACAATCTTCCCCTGAGGAACCTCCTGAACTGCTCGAATCTACCCCTCAGTCCTCTGAGCTGCTAGCGGTGCCTCAAGCCTGTTCTGCTAGCCCTGACCTCTGCCCTGCTGGCGTTGCTGCTGGTTCGAACCCTTGCCCTGCTGGGCTCCTACTGGTGCGCTACGACACTCCGATGCCTTATGCCCAACCTTGTGATAGTTAAAACAAGATCCCTAGAACTTGCGCTGCTGATGCGCTCTCTGATCCTGCTGGGGTCCCTTTTTATAAGAGCCCTGATGCTGCTGCTGATATCCATAAAAAGATCTCTTGTTCTTGTCTTTGTCCCCGCTCTGCCCTGCCTTGGTCTTTCCTTCCTTATCTTTCTGGAACATAGTTGTCTCAATCTCCTGCGAAGTGGCGGCCTCAGCTACCTCCCTAACTGAATAGAACCTCCTCGAGACGAGGTACCGACGGAGATTAGGGCGAAGCCCTGCTAAGAACATCTGAGCCTGACGCTCTCCTGTCTGCCACATACCCATGAAATATAGCAACTCCATGAACCTGCTCTTAAAATCTGCAACTGTCATGTCTCCCTGAGTCAACCGGGACAACTCAAGCTCCTTCCCAGTCCGTGCTGCAGAAGAAATGTACTACCCATCAAAGAAGTATATGAAGTCCTCCCATGTGAGGGTCATCCTTTGCTCTGGAGTAAACTGAAGTCGGTACCATCTCCCGACATCTCCCTTCAAGCTGTAGGATGCCAATCTCTGTTTCTGAACTGAATCCACACTGAGTATGTCAAGAATATTGCCCACATCCTCCTTCCACTTATGGGTTGTAAGAGGGTCTGGTGATCCCTGGAACTCTGGTGCCCTCATCTTCTGGTACATCTCTACCATACGGAGCCAAGCCTCCTGCTCTGTGGCTCTATCTGGGACTGCTAGAGGAACAGTTACAGGCGTGATCTCTGGGGATCTCTCTCTGACAGGAACGGCGGGTATCCCCTGCTACTGAGCTACCGATGGTGGTGGTGTCTGTGGTGCTATATGAGTCGTCACCAACTCCTCAATGGCTATCATTCGGGCAATAAGAGGAGCCATGATATCCATCAAATACTGAGGAGCCTGTTGCGGCTCGGGTGGTACCTGCTGAGGCTCGGATTGAGCTGGCTGCTGCTCAGATGGAGTCTGCTGTGACTCTGCCTGCCCAGCTCTCCGAGTACGAGGCCTGCCACGTCCTACCATCTCGCTCTCTCTGATGGTAAGAAAATAAAAGTTCATGAGTCAAAATAGATCTTTATAAATAACGTATCACCATACAATTTTCTCAACATATAATAGTCACACAAATAGTTTAAATTTACACAAAATAGTTATCATAAAATTAAAAAAATTCTCAAATTTTTGAGATATACGCATATATCGTCCTCACTCATACTAGGAAATCCTTACGGACTCTATACGTGAATCCTAAGAAACTCTATCCTAGCTCCACGACTCGACACAGGATGATCCTAAGGATACTGGAACTAGAGCTCTGATACCAACTGTGACACCCCTGGGTTCACACAAGGCTGCAGTCCAAGGTGAAACCAAGAATGTCAAACCTACCATGCACCACACCGTGCAATAACGTGTTTCACCATCATAATTAACATCTATCTAGTAGAGTCAACAATAGGTGTAGGTACAAAAGCAAGTAAAATATAATGCAAGAAACAACTGATGAAATGATAGCGATCACATTAATATCTCATCATCCAACATATAGAAGTACATAGTCAATGTCTAAACAGATAAACTGGAATACTCAACAAGTCTCAAATACAAATATCTGACAAGAGGAAATAAGACACACAGCCTTTACAACTTCTAGAATAAGACTCTCAAATGTCTAAACAAAAGTCTACTGTGGAACTCCAAAAGAAAATATAACTAAGTAGACAGCTGAAGCTAAAATGCATCGCCATCAACCTGCGACTCTCCGGGCTCCTGGCTTGTTACCTGAAATAGGGAGAGACAACGAGCGTCACAGTGCTAGCGAGCAACATCACAACCAACCCCAAGGGAACAGGGCTCGTTGTATAAGAAAATACAGATAATACATAATAGATCTAAAATCATTGATCTTACTAAAGAGGTTTTAGTATTTAGAAATTTACAACACGAGCATAGGTACGTCGAGCAAAATAATTCAAACAAGGAAACCCTCATGTATATACATTATATCTCAAATTGTAAATCCCTAAACACCAAACCTGAGGTTCTAGTACAGGAACAATAATAAAAGAAATACAACTAATCTCAGAGCATAAATACAGTGCCATGTCATAGCCTACATGAGTATCATGTTATTACTTACATGAATATCATGTCATAATCTACATAAGTGTCATGTCATAAACTCCTGTGAGAAAGTCATATACAGGGTTAAGAAATATGTCCGATACAGGAACTAGATACTGTGGTTTCCAAACTCATGGAATAAGTGACAAATGTCCAACACGAGGACAAAAATGGATTATAGTCCAACACGAGGACTTCTATGGATTATAGTCCAACACGAGGACTGTGTAACTGTGAAAAGTACATGCGGACTGATATACATATTCTAAACTCACACGCGTCTCGGCATACATGTCTAAACTTGTGTCAAAAGTCAACTCACATGTTCAGATAAATTAATAGCATTTGTAAACTAGTGTCAGATCATCGAGACGACCCCAAAAAGCAACTCAAACAGATCAAGAATCTGTAAACATCTCATCAGTCGACTGATGTGTCGATTGATGACATCAGTCGACTCATATGTCGACCGAAAAGCTCAGGCAGACTGATGACTAAAATTTTAGCCCGTCGGTCGACTGATCAGTCGACCGATGGACTGCAAAAACTTTGCACAGGTTGTTATTCACCCAAAAAAATTATCTAAACTCATCCCCATCAATCCCAAGCATGAAAAAGACTGATATTAACATGTATGAACTAAACTTAAACATAACTTTCATGTACAAATACATAAACAAAACCCTAAACATGTGTATTTATGTTTTAAAACATTTTTAAAACAAAACTCATGTTAAATCTCTTATAAAAACATTTCAGATCTAGATCTTCGATTCACAAAACGTTGGTGGGTTTTTAACATTCTGAAATAACGTATCTTCCCTCTATATGCTATAAAAATCAATCCATTGTACAAAAATATCATTTTTGGCTCATCAAAACTCATGAAAACCATTTGAAATTATTTAGAAAATAGGACAAGATTGGGCGAGATGTTACTCGCCTCTGGGGTGATGAGAAACTCCTGGATCTGAAAGAGAGTGGTTCCCCTTCGCTGTAACGTGAAGATTTCGACGAAAATCCTCCAAGTTCTTCCCTAAATCACCAAGAACAAAGCTAGGGTTTGAGATAGGGGAGAGGGGCTAGGGTTTTCTCTGATCTGAAGATGAGAGGGGATGGTTTCAGGTGAAGGAGAATATATATGAACAGCTAAACCCGACCCAAACCCGAACCAAATCAAAACAGACCCGAAACCTGTAAAAACTAGAAATCAGCGTATCAGTCGATTGATGTGTCGACTGATCTGGAAAATTTTAGTTTTGTGCATGTTTTGCTTATTTGCAAAACCAACGCACAAAACTCTACACCCATACTCTCATATCATCTCAAATAACTTGTTATCATGTATATCAATGACCTCAAGCTATTTATCATAAAAGAATTATTTATTTACTAATAATTCACATATATTCATATAAAAATTACAGGATTCTACATTCTTCCCCCTTAGAAGAATTTCGTCCTCAAAATTCGAAAACCATACGCATCTCACCACATGAACTTCCAGATAAACATATAGAGATATTTATGCTTAACGATCTAAAATGGTAATATTCCCGCTCAAACCCTAATCTAGTGGAACTAGTACATCGGATGAAAAATCCAAACAAGGAACCCCCCATATATATACCATGTATTCTGAAAGATTAAGAATTAAGCGCGAATATTCCCATTCTAGTGTTAAATGTAACCAAAGATATAAACATCATACAAGATACACATCATAAAAATTTTAATTTTACCTGTTCACATAGGTGTGGGTAGTCGCGACGCAAATCCTCTTCGCGCTCCTAAGAAATCTCATCAATGCCTCCTCGGTTCCACTGAACTTTCACCAAGGGAATTACCTTGTTTCTAAGTCTCTTGTCCTCTCTGGCAAGAAACAAACTGGAATCTCGACAGTAGTCAAATCCTCCTGAAGCTCAATCTCTGGTGTATACAATACTCACTGTTGCTCCTCATCATGCAAGTGTTTCTTGAGCATAGAAACATGAAATACATTGTGTATACTAGACATCGATGTTGGAAGATCTAGTCTGTATGACACAACTCTAATGCGCTCCAAAATCTGGAATGGTCTAATATATCTCGGCTCAAGCTTCCCCCGTCGTCCGAATCGCTGCACGCCCTTCATAGGCGATACATTCAACATAACTGAACCCCAACCTGAAACTCCAAGGGTTTTCGTCTCTTATCTGCATAGCTCTTCTGCCGACTCTGAGCGGCTAGAATCCGCTCCCTGATCAATGCTACCTTCTCGGTAGTCTGCCTCACCAGCTCCGGTCAAAGCATCAAGCTATCCTCCGGTTCTACCCAACATATCGGTGATCTATAGGATCTCTCGTACAATGCCTCATACGGAGCCATACCGATTGTAGTTTGATAATTGTTGTTATAAGCGAACTCTATCAATGGAATGTGATCCTCCCAGCCGCCTTGAAAGTCAATGACATAAGCCCGCAACATGTCTTCCAACACCTGATTTACTCTCTCTGTCTGACCATCCATCTGTGGGTGGAAAACACTGTTGAATGATAGTCTGCTGCTAAAAGAGTCATAAAAACTCCTCCAAAAGTGCAAAGTGAACACCGAACCTCGATCTGATACAATCGTGTCAGGAACTCCATGAAATCGGACTATCTCCCGGATAAATATCCTCGCATATGCCTCGGCGGTATAGGTAGTCCTCACTGGAATGAAATGTGCCGACATCATCAACCGGTCCACAATCACCCAAACTGAATCATTCCCCTTCTTCGACTTCGGCAACTAGACAATGAAGTCCATAGAAATATCTGCCCACTTCCACTCTGAAATAGGTAAAGGTTGAAGTGTTCCTGCCGGTCTCTGATGCTCTGCCTTCACCTGCTGACAGGTAAAACACTTAGCCACATACTCTGAAATCTCCCTTCGCATACCACTCCACCAAAAGTATCTCTTCAGGTCCTTGTACATCTTAGTAGTCCATGGATGTACTGTGTACTGAGTACAATGAGCTTCATCAAGTAACTCTCTCTTCAGCTCAGCATTGGTTGGCATGACTAGCCTGCCCTTCATCCGGAGTCCTCCATCTACTCTAATGATCCAATCAGTCTTAAGCTCCTTGGAAATCTCCTCCTTTCGGATTTGAATCCAAGAGTCTCCCAACTGAGCTCTGACAACTCTGTCACTCCAAAATGGCTGCACTGATACAGCTCCTAAAAATGCACTGGTTCCTCTAATCTCGAGTCTAAAATCAAACTGGCTAAGAGTGATAAGATCCTGATGTAATGAACACCTCAAAACTGAAACCCGATGTCGACGCTTCCTGCTTAAGGCATCTGCTACGACGTTCGCCTTCCTCGGATGATACTGGATCGCGAACTCGTAGTCCTTGATAACTCAACCCACCTCCTTTGTTTCTGATTGAGTTCCTTCTGAGAAAAGAGGTACTTCAGACTCTGATGGTCTGTGAACAACTCAAACTGTACTCCATATAAGTAGTGCCTCCATGACTTCAGTGCAAATACCACTGCTACTAACTCCAAGTCATGAGTGGGATAGTTCTGCTCATGCACCCTCAACTGCCTTGAGATATAAGCTACTACCCTCTGAGTCTGCATCAATACGCTTCCTAAGCCTGCCAACGATGCATCTGTATATACGACGAATGTCCTGTCGCTGCTCGGAATAGTCAAAACCGGCGCTGTAGTCAGCTTAGCCTTTAAAATATCAAAGGCCTTCTGGCACTCCATGCTCCATATGAACTGTACACCCTTCTTCGTAAGGTGTGTAATCGGCGTCGCAATCTTCGAGAAGTCCTGAATGAACTTCCTGTAATATCTAGCTAAACCCAAAAAGCTACGAATCTCCGTCACCGTCTTCGGTGGCTCCCAATCAAGAACTGCCGTGATCTTAGCCGGGTCTACTGCTATGCCCTCTCTACTGATGACGTGGCCAAGAAATCTGACTTCTAAAAGCCAAAATTCACACTTGCTGAACTTAGCATATAACTGATGCTCCTGAAGAGTCCTCAACGCTATCCGTAGATGCTCCTCGTGATCTGCCTCCAATCTCGAGTAGATAAGAATATCATCGATGAAAACGATCACAAACTGATCTAAAAAGGGACGGAAACCTGGTTCATCAAGTCTATGAATACCGCGGGTGCATTGGTCAACCCAAATGGCATGACCAAGAACTCAAAAGATCCATATCTAGTAAGAAAGGCGGTCTAAGGAATATCCATCTCCCGAACCCGCAACTGATGATAGCCAGAACGAAGATCAATCTTCGAGAAATACTACGCTCCCTGCAACTGGTCAAACAAGTCATCAATCCTAGGTAGTGGTTACATATTCCGGATAGTGACCTTGTTCAACTCCTTATAATCTATGCATAATCTCATACTACCGTCCTTCTTCTTCACGAAGAGGACCGGTGTGCCCCATGGAGAATGACTCCGGCGAATAAAACCCTGAGCTAACAACTCGTCCAACTGGGTTTGAAGCTCCCTCATCTCAGCTGGTGCCATTCGATAAGGTACGCGGGATATCGGGGCTGTGCCTGGCTGCAACTCAATACAGAACTCTACCTCTCTCCTTGGAGGTAATCCAGGTATGTCCTAAAAGACATCCTGATACTCTGAGACAACTCTAGTCTTTAATAACTCAGCACCCTGATCCCGTCGCATCACCTCCTCGATGTACGCTAGAAATGACTCCGCAAATCGGTTGCCCTGAGAGGTGGCTATAATCATCTCAAACCCATTGGACGCTCGCAACTTAACTGTCTTCGCAAAGCAGTCAATACTAATATGGTAGGAAGATAACCAATCCATACCAAGGATGGCATTGAACTCGGACATATGTAATACTATCAAATCAACTATGAACTCCGACTCGTCTAAACTGACGGTACACCTCCTACAAACGCTCTCCAGAAGCGATACCTCATCTAAAGGGGTGGAAACATATAAAGGGGTGTCTAGAGACTAAGCTACGACCTGGAGTCTAGTCATAAATGCATGAGAGATGAAAGAATGCGAAGCTCCCGAATCGAAAAGAATACGGGCGGGGAAAGAATCCACAAGGAACGTACCCTCCACTACGGCTCCGCTAGCTCCATGATCACG
>BQKN01045053.1:4623-20185 GCA_022839385.1 Asparagus kiusianus
TCATCAATAGAACGATAAGTCCTCAAAGTTGCTCCGATCGCAACACTATCAACTTATCGACTCTCTTCAATAGAGCGATAAGCCCTCAAAATTGCCCTGATCGCAATATTCCCCTTATCAAGTCAGGACTATATTTTTGGCACTTATGGACTTCTTTCAGTGTTTAACACCAAAATAACACAGGAAGGATTCTGCTTTGCAATTCAATTCTGGGAGAATAATCAAGTATTTATCCCTAACAGTTGAAAATTTTCTAGAGTTATCTTACGACAGAAAATTTCTGAGTATTCTTTGTAATTTGTTGTCTAAAACCAAAACATGATAAATGCAAAGAACACTAAAAGATCAATATCACTTTTTATTCAAAAGCTAAAAGAAAGTGATACAAGACAAAACTTGTTCTTATCAAAAGAACATAAAAAAAAGAGATAGACTAAATTCACTCATGCATCAAATCAAAAGTTGCGAGTTGAGTCTTGAGCTCGGCTAATTCTTTCTCGTGATTAACTCGCACTATAGCTTCAGCCTTAGCCCGGAGTTCATCCGCACTTGGTGTGATGATGGCCGCCACTTTGTTCCTGGCCTCCTCTAGGGCTAAAGCCTGTGAATGATATTCCAAAGCACTGTTGGCATCCTGGGTGCTGAGGATATTGACGACGTTTTCTTCACGAGAAACTTCAGCCTTTAAGCGTAAGACTTCAGCCTCGTCTTCAACGAGTCTATCACGGAGCGAATTCAGAGAAGTAGTCGAGCGTTCTAATTCTTCTCGCTTCTGAATATTACGCTCACGAAACTCCGCAACCTGGCGCTCTTTCTCAGCTAAGTCCCGCTCCAGTGATTCCCGTTGTATCACTTCGGCAACTTGAAGATTAGCCAGAGTTGATACAATTTGTGGCTGGAGGTCGCTATGACCCATGGTCTCGAAGCATTGTAATTTCTCCTCCAAACGGAGGATGATTTCTGAGCAGCGCTCGAACCATTGAGGTTCGCCCACACACTTAATATTGTTTAAGCCTGCTTCCAGGAGAGGTCGAAAGGAATTTAGGGTCCCTTGACCATTCATTAGAGACTCGACCACCGTCTTCGCAAGAGTGTTTAGATACACCAAAGATATCTGAAGGAACTTAGGTGCATTAGCAAGCCTGACGGTCGCACCTGAAGATACCCCTTCAGCAGCTGAGGTTGGTGTGTCAAGACGATGGCTAGTAGGCGATCCCGGTGCCGAAGCTGCAGAAGCAATCGAAATATTCAATTGCGAAGGGCTTGAGGTCAGGGCCATCAATGCCTTCGCTTGAGACGAGCTTGGCCCAGCCTCTGTCGGAGCAAGTGAGATCTTCATCACCGCTTTTGGTGAAGTAGCCACCACAGAAGAGTCATGTAAGGTTTGCTCCGGCAAAGGAGCCGATACCTGCACGACCGGCTGTTCTGGAGGAGGAGTTGCTGCAGTGGTTTCAGGCAACGTAACAGATGAAACAGTGGTCTCGGGCAATGCTGTAGGCAAAGCAGTTGCCGGAGGGGAGCCAGGTGTATGTTGCTCTTGTAAAGGGGCCGACGCCGGCGCAGGTTCTTGCTCTAAAGGAGCAGCCGAAGTAGTCCCAGGGGTTGGCGAACCTGCACGAAAAAAACGATCGGAATGCGGAAAAAGCGTGCGGGATAAGTTGAAACAAACTAAACTTACCGGTGAGATAAAAAGGCGTATAACCAGATGCCTTATCAGACAGAGCCTTGGGAGCATCGTCAAAAAGAGTTATGTCTTCCATTGAATCGCGCTCCTCATCTTCTACGTCATCACCCGGCAAGTTGCCAACTTCAGCGTCCTCATCATCTTTCTCTTCGTCAGCTTCACCACCGATCGAGGAGCCTTCATAGTCAACTCGTTCCTCATCTTCTTGAGTAGCTGAAGATCCAGGAAGACTTGTGCCAACAGCTGGTTTATTCATAAGTCCCGTTGTAGGACTAGGAATTAAGTCACCGGCTTGTGACATTAAGGCTGAAGGGGAAGGAGATGGATTCTCTTCGATATTCCTCTGCTCCAAGACTGGAGACTTAGGGAGGTCCATCACTGGAGCAGATTCTGCATCGGCAGCCATTAACTCATCCTCCTCGTCCTCAGGGGGATGATAAGAAGAAACTTCGTCGGATAGGGCTGGCCCCTGGGAGCGAAGTCCAGTTCTATGTGGCAGGCCCGCCACAGATGACTCCTGCTGTCCTTCATCTATAGCAGCCCGGATAGCTTCAGCCATCAACTTGGGCTTTTGTTGGCCTTCAGGAGGAGGATCAACCAGCAACTTCCGACGAATCTGTTTGTCATACTTGCCAGTCTCATCCGCAGAGAGTTTTCTCTTCCCAGCTGCTCTAGTCACGGGGAGATTAACCGCTCGTTGCTCTTCCGGCTGAATAGGCTCAACTCCTTGTTCCTCTTCCTGCTCAGCAGGCTGGTTCTCAACGGCTAAGAACTCATCAATCCCTCTCAAACGGGACGTCTTTGACCCCCTCCTCAAGGAATACATGTGCCTGATCTCTTTCAGGCACGATGAATTTATGTTGTAATTGGGAATCTGAGACGCTGTGTGATACCAATTACAGAAGCTTATGGAGGTGTAGGAGTTGGCAGTTTTGTGGGGAAGCCTGAAAACGGCCTTGGTACAACCTGCTACAGAATAATACCAGGCCCTAGCTCCTTCATACAAGTTGCCCACAACCGATAGTTGAGGACGAGGGTTACCGACGTACACTTGGTCGTACCCAAACTGCCGGGCAAACCTATAAGGTTGGTAGGGCTCGACGAAGCAGTTGACGCCTTGCCGGAAGACTAAGTAGCCTGGCCTGATGGAGAGAAGCCAATGGAAAACACCTCCGTTGAGCTGAGTGAATCCATTAGGGCCTGCTACGTCCTGATATTCTGCGCCATAGATACCGCCCTCAAAACCGGGGAAACATCGGTAGATATGGAAGTTGGTGTCTCACGTTAGGATTTGGCGAATCCTAACCATGTATCCCCCTTCCCATTTCGCAGACTCTAATCTCTGCACGAATGGGATGAATGAATCTCCTGGGGAAGAGGCTGCACTCATCAACGAAGGGCAGTGTAGCACGTACCAAGCCATCAAATAGGTATATGGCATTGGCACCCTAGGATTGGGAGTCTTGAAAGTCTTGCGACCCTCGGATTCTATCTCTGTAGTATCAACGAAGTCCGAAGTCAACTCCCGCAATCCGAATTGTAGACAACCCACCATAGCACTGAGAAGGCTCACAGGCCTCCCATGGGCTAGAAGGACGGCGAGGTAAATCACCTCAATAGCGAGAGCATCGATCGGCTTGGTAGGGACGACGCACCGCTTGAGCCACAGCATCAAATACTCGGCCAAAAGCGTCGTATCAGAGATAGGGAGCAGAGCTTGGTAATGGAAACTCTCGAATTCCGTATGGGCCGGGAAAACATCTTCCTTGGCCTCATTTGTGTAGTGGGAGGTAGCATCGTCAATCCTAGCCTGAACCTCCTCTAAAGTGCTTGCAGGCAATCGGGTCACTAAGCCTCCCTTATTGCCCAAGTTCTGGAATAGATATTCCGCCTAAGACACCTGTTTAATGTCGCTTCCGCGGGCCCCCGTCAGCTGCATACAGATGTGGAAGTGACACATGACTTCCCATAAAGTGTCATAAACCTCGGGGCTAGCCTTCTTTAAAAGTTGGAGTTCCGCCGATCCCGGAACAAATTCTTCATACGGTAAATCTCCAAGAAGAAGACCTAAGACTTCGTGCATCTCGTGAAGAGCGAAGCCTAACTCCCCCACAGGAGTGAAAAAAGTGCAAGTATCAGGGTTATACTTCTCCAGTATGGAGAAAAAGTGAAAGTGGCTCTGAACAATTCCAAACTTAGTGGCCCGCACAGGAACCTTCAAACCAGCTTGGGAGAGAGGCGCATCCAGTTCGTCCAAAACAAACTTGGTCATCCGGGTCCACCACCCTGACACTGGAGAATGAACCCAGCCAAGAGTTCTAAATCCTTGCGAGGGAAACTCCCCTTTCTTCTCTATAAACCTCCTGACAAAAGTCTTTGCTGGACTAGCCACCTCGCCAAGGGGATACTCTTTAGCAAACAAACCTGGTCGTAAAGCAGTCACTTGTCGACCATAACCTGCCGAGCGGACCCCGTGGAAAGTCAAATTTCCAAGAGCAACCCCATCTTGATCCTTAACTAGGGACCAATCCATGCGCCTGGGGACGGATGCACATTGGAAATAAGATATGGGGAACATTCTCTCCATGTTGGGCAGGAAAAGGTTACGGTCCCCAACTTTCCGCAGCCACTTATAGTTTCCATCATAAGCGGTGTCGGCATCAAAGTCAACGAAGTCCCCGAAGAGGTACCCAGGTTTGACTATTGGCTTACGGTTCGTGTGCTCAAACTTAGCGTCCGTAACCAATGTCCTAAGAGTTTCGGGAGAAGCTTTTGTGACTAACTCTGCGCGACTCTTATCCCTAATTCTGAAGACTGGGAGTTCTTGGCGTGAGTTGAATGTCATGTTCATGTCCACGCCACCTACATGTCCAAAATGGTGGCAAAAAAGAAGAGGTTCGCTGGTATGACGCACTGCAAAACGAAGAAAAAATCAGCTAAGTCAAAAGCAAAGCCCAGACGTGAAGGTCGACACCCGCGTCAACTAAATTCAAACGCGAAGGTCGAACCTCGCGTCAGAAAAGTCAGACGCGAAGGTCGAACCTCGCGTCAGAAAAGTCAGACGTGAAGGTCGAACCTCGCGTCAGAAAATTCAGACGCGTAGGTCGACCCTCGCGTCAGGAATCTGAGACGCGAAGGTCGAACCTCTCGTCAAAAATACCAAACGACGGAGTCCAGCCCCGCGTCATCTGAAACGAGTTTCCTCGTTGGATCCAAAGATCAAAACTTGCCGAAGCAAGTTCAACGACCACGAAGGCCATACTTACCACCGATCAAAGGAAGGTGAGGCGGCATGTTCGCCTGAGCGGCAGCGCCGCCGGCCGGCGCTGATGATGCCGACTCTCGAGCCGCAGCGGCGTCAGATCGAGGAGGACGAGGAGCGTCGGATTTCTTGGGTGCTATGAGATCTCGTCGGAGGAGATGAACAGTTCTTCGCCGGAGAAGAGAACGCAGATTTTCGTTGGAATTTCAAGAAGAGTCGAATGACTCTGATTTGACCTAAAGCGGTCTATTTATAGACAGCTGGACAGGCTGTCAAATCGTAACGAACGGGATTCGAGGTCAGAATCCCACCCAAACCGACCTTCGCGTTCGGGTCGGTTGAAATTCCCAAACGCTGAGCTCACCCACGCGTTCCAATTCTCAAATGCATAACTTGTTTAGGCATTAGATTACTATAATGGCAGCTCTTCAACTACCAAGGCTATGATACGGCCCCAGATAAATAAGAGCTAGCAGCAATCATCAAGGCGACCAAAGCCGAGGAGAAATAGGCGACTCCGCAGGGGAGTCTATTGAAGAAGCACAGATAGATTACAGTCAACAACATTGAAATTATCTGGCTCGATCAGACGAGGTGAGTAATCAGTTCACTAGATTTTGGGATCCAAAGTATTCCGAAAATTCGTCTCAGTCAATCGCGAACTTTCGAAAACTTTGGAGGGGGTTCTGTAGGCTGTCTAAAAATCACAATGGATAGCTGATTAAAACAAGCCCCGATAACGGAAGTCACAATCAAACGACTTCCACGATCACCGCAAACACGACCTCATTTCTGAGATGATTGATCTTGATGGCTGCGACAACAGCATGACTAATAGAGATGCTGATGAGTAGTGTAATGATTTTAGAAATAAAAGGTTGGACTTAGTTGGTAAGTTGCTTGGTAGAGAGCTGTGGGCAAATATTCGTCTAAAAGACACTATGGATGTTGATTCCCGTCTAGCTCTCACAATGAAAGCTACAATCAAATAGCTTTCGGGTCGATAAGCGAAGAAACTGCAAACGGAGGACTTTTCACATAGATCGAGAAGAGTTACAATTCGACGACACTTCCGACAACTGATGGAAACTCTATTCAGCAGTCTTCACAATCTACAGTGAAGGTTACAATTTGACGACTTTCACACTCCACCACAGCTAAAGCGAGGATTACAGAACAACGGTCTTTGCAACACCTTACAGAAGAAGTTACAAGTCAACAAACTCCTTCTAAAACGCAGAAGTCATCTCCGTGTCACAAATATGGAAGTGCAGGCGATCCCCGCGTTTCCAAATCACAACTCAACGTGAGCGACCCTCGCGTTCATAAGGGTTCAACTCACACCGACCCTCGCGTCACCAAGCAGGCAACAAATCAAAACGCGAGCGACCCTCGCGTTCATCAATGTTCAGCTAACACCGACCCTCGCGTCACAATTCTAAGACACGAAGTTGGGTTCTGAACGCCAGAGTGGGCGTTTGACTTGTTCAAACACAAGTCGAACGGTTCCAGAACCGTTTATCCCACGTTCTGAGGGATTTTCGCCCACGTAGGAGCGGATATAGGGGTCAGTTACAACCCCTTATCCCCATATAAAACTCAACAAACTCGACTGAGTTAAGAGAGGGCAGGCTGGCTCGTGAGAGGTTGAAGAGTGGAATCAGGAGTTAGCAGCTGAAGGAAACTCTGGAGGATCTCAACCACCCTGGTTCGGTGATTCAGCAACCGCAGCAAAATCCTTAGAGATAGGATTTTCGAATCGATCTCAGAAGATCAAATCTGAGAAGATTCTTCAACAACAGAATACAGCTTGATCATTAACCGAATTTTCGGTTCTAACAACTCTATCTACAGAGTTTAAACTCGTTCAGAGTTCTTAAACTCATTAAAGAGTTACGTATAAAACTTCCTATAGAAGTTCATCGTTCCCACGAGATAAGAGACGGTCGGATCGTCAACGGAGAGCAAGTTCGACGCAAGCAATCGAAGGAGGCACTCCATCGCTACCAAGAAGAATCCAGTTTTAAACAAAGGAGAAAACCAGATTCGTTTTCTTCTCTTTTGTAATCAAGTTGTAACCGAGATCAAAGGAATCAAAGTCAAATTTTCTTTATTCTCTTCTTTACGATTTTTCCAACAAACAAAAGATGGCGACTCCGCTGGGGACTAGCTTCTCCGATGAAGAAGTGGTGGCGCAATCCGACATCCATCTCATGGGAACTACTGTAGAAACTCTCGTCGTGGAGTTTGATCAAGCAAAATATGAGGAAGCATTATCCTCTGGATCGCTTAGCCCCAAGGCTAAGCACGATGTACGCAAGACCTCCAAGAAGGTCAATTCTGTTGTCGAAGTGCCGAAGAAAGCCCTCTCCTTCGACCAGGAACTCAAGTTGGCTCTGCAGGCGGAAGATCCCACCTCCGCGTCAGCCCAACGTGCTTCGGGCCACAAACGGCCTTTGGAAGAGACGAGTCCTGTGAACGTCAATGACGTTGCTGCTAAGGCTTTGAGACAAGCCAAAAAGAACGCTGCTCGCCGACGGAGAAGATCCATACGACGAGCACACTTACGAGAAAGCCGATTGTTAACCCAACGCGAACATCGCGTTACTAAAAGTCCAACCGAGCCTAGCGTTCCCAAAGAAGAACGCTCACTGCGTGGCAATGAGCCTGACTACGAACCTAGGCTGATACAGCTCAAACGCGACCCTGAGTGGCGCGTTGTTCAATCAAAACGCAGCCCTCAGAAGGGAGCTGTCAAAACTAAACGCGCCTCTCAGGGGCGCGTTCCAATTGAACATGGCTCTCAGGAGTCTGTTTCACAAATTAAACGCGACCCTCAGGTGCGCGTTCAAACGAAGCGTAACTCTCAGGAGTCCGTTTCACCAACCAAACGCGACCCTTAGGGGCGCGTTCAACCAAAACTCGACCCTCAGAGGTCAAGTTCTTCATTTAAACGCAGGCCTCGGCCTAGTGTTTACAAATCTCAACGCGACCCTCGCGTTATGTCTCAAGAACGCGATCTTCAAGGGGTCCGTCAGGTTCAAAAAGGTCAGCGTGGCTTTAAAATTCACGTTCGACAAGAACCAACCTCACCCACCCAAGGGCAGGGGGTTCCATCTCCACCTCCTAGCCCGGGGAAAGTTTCCTCCCAAATTCCTGACTTACGGGAATTATTGTCGAGAGGAAAATCAACGGCACAAGCAGCTCACTCATGTCAATGTGAGAGGCTCATCTCGGCAGTCCTGTCAGAATGCCCTTGTTGTGCATCCGCACCTCGGCAGTCAGTATTCGATAGGTTGACAAACGTTGTTAGGCCTGTCAAACGACAACGCCGCAACAGAAAGAAGACAACTGAAGCGGAATACCCTCAGGTCACTATCAACATGATCGGCCGAGGGAAGGCCTCGCATACTGATTCTGACAAGTCACAAGAGAGTCATCCGCCAACTGTCCGAGAAATTTGTGACCAGTTCGAAGGAGTATATCAGAATACTCGGACTCGGACGGGAACTATTCGCCCGGTTGACTATCAAAAATTAGCCAAGGGCATTACGACAAGTGAGGAACATTCGGCAATAGCCGAATCTCAATCTTCAAGCTCTGTTGGAGCTCGTGAGGTTTCCGCTTACACAACAGGGAACCATGAAGACATAGCCAAAAGAGTGGACGAACATAGTGTCATACTCCAAATGCAGCAAGAAACACTTTTCCAATTAAAGGAGATGTTGGCCCAGCTTCTTGCTGAAAAAGGCCACAAACCCGAATCTTCCCGGAGAACAACTTCGAAAGGAAAACAAAGAGTGCACGAACATTCAGATCGTGAGACTCACAATCTGGGATCTTCTTCCGAAGGTGAGAGGGAGATAGAAAAAGAACTGCACCCTCAATCCACCAAGGTGGATGAACTGGAGGCTCGCCTCAACGCAATCGCTAACAGAAGCGAGCTTCGTGAAGAGGGAGTAGTACGGCCTTACCCTGCTGAGTGGGATACAGCTCCCTACCCACCAAAATTTAAGGCCCCTACCTTACAACCTTTCGATGGCACAGGATCGCCGAATCAACACATCTACTACTTCAAATCCCAAACTGGAGACGTAGTAGCAAATGATGCTATCCTGACCAGGTTATTCATCGGTACCCTTAAGGGTGTCGCTTTCGAATGGTTCATGAAGCTGCCTGCTGGATCTATCCAAAAATGGGTAGATCTGGAAAGGCTATTCTTGGCCAGATTCTTTGAGGACGATATAGAGGTCTCCGTCCCGACTCTTCTTGCCACTAAGCAAAGGAAAGGAGAGTCAATCAAGACCTATGTAGAAAGATTCCACAGCATGGCATTGCGATGCCCCTCAGGTATGACTC
Organism: Asparagus kiusianus; assembly: GCA_022839385.1. Taxonomy (NCBI): domain Eukaryota; kingdom Viridiplantae; phylum Streptophyta; class Magnoliopsida; order Asparagales; family Asparagaceae; genus Asparagus; species Asparagus kiusianus. The sequence goes on from BQKN01045053.1 coordinate 13,929, forward strand.
AATCAACTCTGGTTGAAACGTGCAGGCACAACCTGCAGACCCAACTCCTCGCTCAGATGAGAGTAGCAGAGTGTCGCTCCTGGAGACAACTAGTTTCGCAAGGAGAACAAGCAGAGGAGATAGTGGCGTGTGTCAAAGCTGAAGAAGTGCCACAACCCAAACCGCAACAGCAATGCAATCAGCAAAATGCCCAGCGGTCTAAGGGAAAGGAGACTTTGGCAGCCGACTACACGCGAGTTCCGCCGCCGAACAAGCAAGGCAAAACGCCAAATCAGCAAAGAGCGCCCAAACAATATTCATTCAAAGAAGAGCATGTGGATACCTTATTCCAATTGCTTCGAAAGAACAACAAGCTCCAGTTGCCTGAAATCAGGAAGCCAGATGAAGCAGGGAAAGTGGATGACCCCAACTATTGTCGTTATCACAGATTTCTGGGGCACCCTACCAAAAAGTGCTATGTCTTCAAAGACATCTTGCAGAATTTGGTAAACGCTAATGTGCTCACCTTGAAGCCAGAGCAGAAGACCGTATCCACTAATATGATAGCGGTCCATTTTGGTGACTTTCCCCCGGTGGTAACCGCGAACGGTGTTGTACCCATCCGCAAGGGAGAAATGCACCTAAAGAATGCTGACTTGCATAGTCAGAAGGACATGGGGTTGGTACCCCTCACCACCCCAAAAGGGGAAATCATGCGGGTCCACCCTGACTTGCTTGGAGATCAACAGTGGACGAGCACCTCGTCCAGAAAGAAGGGAGGCAAGGCTAAATCTTCCAACATGATTAGCCCCTCCGTTACCGAAAACGATGACCACCTCAAACCTCTTACTGATTCAGAAGAGGAGAGGATTGTCCTGGCAGCATATCCAGGAGACAACCCTGGCACTCGGTCAGGAAAAGCCTACTTGAGGGATTACGGCCAGAATGCTCAAGAGGTGGAAGAACAGCCCCAAGACGCTGGGGGTTCTGTGCCGAAGAAGCCGATTGACAAAGGCAAATAAAAAGAGCTCCGGTTCAATAAAAATCTTCACCAGGAACTCGGGGAGTCAAGTGCTCCCTTTCAATTCAACGTCATGGCACAATTGGCCAACATACCGGCCAGAATCACTTTATACGAGCTCTTGAAGTTATCTAAAACTACCAAGGAAGCTCTGATCGAAGCTTTAAAGAATACGGAGAGCTTTATTACACAAGTCACTCCGATTCCCGAGGCTTCTGATGATCAAACCTGTCTGCAATGCCTGCAAGCGGCAAGAAGTCTACCATGCATATCATTCACACAAGAAGACATGCAGGTCAAACACGAACATGACCGACCACTGTACTACACAGGGTATATTGGATCTTCGGAAATCAGTCATGTTCAAGTTGACCCGGGCTCAGCGCTCAGCATCATGCCCTACAGGGTCATGCAGGTATTAGGGATTCCTATGCACCGACTGCACACTACCCAGACTACTATCTTCGGGTTCAATGCGAACAGTACCCGACCCCTGGGAAAGATCAAGCTCAGGTGCCAGATCGGAGATCTCAAGTCTGAGGTAGCATGCTACATCATAGATGCGGACACGTCTTACAATCTTTTGCTAGGACGACCATGGATACATGCAAACCGCATTGTCCCATCCACCCTGCACCAGGTTATGAAGTACGCCAATGACAAGGGCGAAGTTCGAACCTTAATCGCAGAAAAATACCCCTTCCGAGGAGTAGAAAACTTCCACACCGACTCCGTCTTCTATCTGGAGTCCCAGGAGAAAGAAGATGTAGACAGCGGTAACGAAGCTGACATCGAGCCAGATCCTGACGAAGACTGTCCTTGGGAATTAAACTTTGATGTAATGGGTCAGGGTGAGAGTAATAATGATGTACCGAATGGGGGCGAGTGGTGCATTAATGAAGATTTCATTTTAGCGTACTTGTCTGATGTCTCTCTTAACAATAAACAAATAGAGAATAATTCTAGTACAGGTACCAACCCATGGCACGTACTGTGCACAGAAGCATCACTCATATTGCCGATCAAGTCGTCTTTTGTCTCAGACGAAGAAATAGAGGACGCACAGAAGGCTTTCTTTAAAGTCCCATCCAAAAGGAAAGGGCGGAAGCCGATCTGCTTCGGAAAAGTCAAACCGATACAACTCAAACGAGGAAGCTCGGAGGAAGACGATGGAGTTCCTCAATTCCATTATCACGAACCTAACTCCCTTCGACTAATGAAACAAATGGGGTATGACTTTAACGAAAAGCAAGGTCTAAACTTCGGGAAGGGAAGGCGAACACCAATCCGAATGTCCCTAACCCCCGAAGGGAAACCCCCAGATTACTATCAAAAGACTAGAAGGGGTTTAGGATTTGTCACACCTCCCGCTGTCTCGGAAAATGAAATAAGTAATTATCTGCGTCAGGACCACTCATCCGGAACATCTGCATATGAGTCTGATGTCAATATCGGACCTCTCTTTAGAAATCTGACCGTGAATATGGTTTCAACTAGTCACCCAGATGAAGAGGCAGGGGGTGAAGAAGGGTTAATTGAATCAACCGATGACCTATGGATCAAACGTCTTAACGTCTTATGGGATATGCGTTTCGAACAACGCGAATCACCCACTGAAGATAACGTAATCCAGGTCAACATGGGAGATGAATCTGACCCCAAACCAATTTTCATAAGCGAAAGCTTATCACCAACTGAGAAAGAAGATATTATATCTCTCGTCCGAGAATATATAGATGTCTTTACTTGGAATTATGAAGATATGCCAGGTCTCGACCCAAAAGTGGCTATGCACCGTCTCAACATTGATCCGGATGCCAAACCCGTTAAGCAACAACAACGCCGGTTTTGTCCGGAGATCATGGGAGCAATTGAGTCTGAAGTGAAAAAGCTTATAGACTCAGGCTTTATCAGAGAGGAACAACACCCGGACTGGGTGGCTAATATTGTTCCCGTGCCCAAGAAAAACGGTAAGGTCCGTATATGCATCGATTTTCGCGACCTTAATGCAGCTTGTCCGAAGGACGAATTCCCGCTTCCTATCACGGATGTTATGATCGATAACACTTGCGGATATGAAAGAATGTCTTTTATGGATGGATTCTCCGTGTACAATCAGATCAAGATGCACCCAGACGACGAGAAGCATACTGCATTCAGAACACCGCTGGGGGTGTATTGCTACACAGTGATGCCCTTCGGCCTAAAAAATGCAGGCGCAACCTATCAACGTGCAATGAACACTATCTTCCATGAACATCTGCGTAAAAAGATAGAATGCTACGTTGACGACATAGCGGTGAAAAGCCAATGTAAGGGTGATCATCTTGCAGATCTGAAGACAATGTTCGATATCATGCGGACACATCAGCTGAAGATGAACCCAACAAAATCATTTCTCGGAGTATCAAGTGGAAAATTTTTGGGATTTATTGTCACATCCAAGGGAATTTCTCTGGATCCAGAGAAGGTGCGCGCCATCCAAGATATGCCACCACCGAAGAACCTCAAAGAACTCCGAGGTTTGCAAGGTAGACTAGCCTACATTCGAAGATTTATATCAAATCTCTCTGGGCGCTGCCAACCTTTCTCAAAGCTCATGAAGAAAGGAATATCCTTTGTTTGGGATACTGAGTGTCAAAGAGCATTCGAGGAGATTAAGAGATATCTCATTCAATCGCCAGTTCTCGTAGCCTCGATATCAGGAAAATCATTCCTATTATATGTGAGGGCCATGGACCATTCTCTTGGAGCCTTGTTAGCTCAGAACAACGAGCAAGGTCAAGAGCAAGCCATCTATTACCTGAGCAGGACTATGATGGGAGCCGAACATCGGTACAATCCAGTCGAAAAGGAATGTCTCGCCTTGGTGTTCGCAATTCAAAAGATGCGATATTACCTAGTTGGACAAACCATTCAGGTCATCTCTAAGGTGAATCCCTTGAGAGTTCTGATGTTGAAACCATCATCTCTGAATTGTCGACTAGCAAAGTGGGCTATCCTATTGTCACAATACGACATGCAATTTATGCCCCAAAAGGCAGTAAAGGGTCAATCATTGGCAGATTTCTTGGCCGACCACCCGGTGCCAGGGACATCTAAGTTGTATGAAGAATTGCCCGACGAAGTCGCCGAAGCTTGTGTTGCTCAAGAATCGACACAAGTGTGGAAACTATTCTTCGACGGCGCGTCTAGAGCAAACCCTCACGGAGCGATTACTACGGGAGTAGGAGTGGTGCTCGTATCGCCTAACGGTCACGTAATCCCAAGAGGATTTTCCTTAATCGAACCGTGTACCAACAATGTAGCTGAGTATAACGCGTTATTACTAGGGATGCGACTTGCCGAAGAACTCAACATTCGGCACCTGGAGGCCTATGGCGATTCTCAACTCATTGTAAATCAAGTCCGAGGGGAATACGAAGTACGTCATGAGGACTTAATCCCATACTACTTCGCAGTGCTGAAGCAAGCTAAGCAGTTCGAGGGATTCTTTATCGAATACATTCCAAGAGCCCAGAATGCTTACGCATATGCTTTGGCTTCATTGGCAACTTCGCTGGCATTACCACCAGGAACCGAAACGACAATCCCAGTCTCAGGACGTGAACTATACTCCTCCAAGATTCCTAAGGAGGAAAGCTCAGACAAGACAATGACGGAGGAAGTCTGTACGACCTCCATAGAATTCGAGTCTAGAGATTGGCGATTTCCATATATTGACTATGTCCTATACGGAATCTTACCTGACGATCCTAAGGAAGCGGCCGGCATCAAACGAAAGGCCCTCCGATTCTATTACGATGCAGTCACTCAGACTCTGTATCGTAAATCCTATGACGGCATTTTGCTCCGATGCCTTTCTCAAAAGGAAGCAAAAGAGGCCCTCAAGGAAGCTCACGATGGGATGTGCGGAGCTCATCAGCCCGGAGCTAAATTAGGGGATCGCCTCCGACGAATTGGCTATTACTGGCCAAAGATGTTCTCAGACGCGGTTGACTACGCTAAAAGTTGTCATGCGTGCCAAATTCATGGGGATTTCATCCACCAAGCACCTGGGAACTTACATCCCACATCTGCGTCATGGCCATTTGAAGAATGGGGTATGGATATTATAGGTCCAATTTCTCCTCCAACTTCTAAAGGACATCGGTTCATCCTGGCTATGACCGATTATTTCTCCAAATGGGCGAAGGCAATCCCGTTGAAAGAAGTCAAAACTTCCAACGTAATTAAATTCGTCAAACACCATGTTGTCTACCGTTTTGGAGTCCCGAGGCGGATAGTTCATGACAATGGGACGCAATTCGTCAGTTTTGGGTTCCAGAGGTTTTGTGACAAATTCAGAATCCAGAGCGTTGCATCTACGGCATATTACTCGCCGGCGAATGGTCTTGCAGAAGCCTTCAACAAAACCATTGTGAAACTTCTCAAGAAATTCGTTTCCAAGAGTCGACGTGATTGGGATGAAAGACTCGGCGAATGTTTGTGGGCTTACCGCACAACGGTGAGGACCCCTACGAGAGCTACACCGTTCTCGCTGGTATATGGCTGTGAAGCCGTATTACCACTAGAAATTCAGATTCCTTCTCTGAGAGTCGCTATCACGATGGGGCTAACAGAAGAAGAAAAGCATCAACGGCGCCTGCAAGAACTTGAAGCCCTAGACGACAAACGACTTCAAGCTAAGCAGCAGATCGAACTCTATCAAGCTCGGATTTCCAAAGCCTACAATAAAAAGGTTAAGGAACGAACTTTCAAGAAAGGTGATTTGGTCTTGGCCAACAGACGACCCATGGTGATGACACACAAAACCAAAGGGAAGTTCAATCCTAAATGGGAAGGGCCCTTCGTAATAGACTCGGTTTATTCGAACGGAGCATATCGCCTCATCAATCAACAAGGAGACAGGCTCATGATGCCAATCAATGGGAAATTCCTAAAGAGATATTTCCCGTGAATCATGTTGCCCCCTAATCCCCAGCTAGATTAGGCTGGGGGTTGCCTATTTATAGTGTAACTCTATTTTGTATCTCGTCAAGTTAACACTACACCTCTGACGATTGAAATTTTCTAGAATTGTTTTATAAATGATAATAAAGAGAATTTCATTTTCATATTGAGTTGACACTATGTTTTTCATTGTCTTGAATCATATTTCAACAAAAGAGATAATGAAAACCAAAATGATATCATTTCCATTCAATATTGTTAATCTGAATACAAAAGTGAAAGCAATTGAAAGGAAAATGATACA
>BQKN01045058.1:0-10643 GCA_022839385.1 Asparagus kiusianus
ATGATATTACTAGGTTTTGGTTATGATTCAGATCATTATTATTCTTTTCTTGTTGGTGATAGTGGATGATAAATTAGGTCTAAGATTCAATTGGTTTTGTTTTACATTTTATGTAAATTATCAATTGATTAAACTGGGATATTTTGATTAAATTTCCTTGTAAATGCATAATTGATTTCTCGTCACAGAATCCATCTCCTTAATTCATACATAAGCAAATGATTATGGTTTTGGAGGGTGAGTAATGATTATATACGACGAGTTAGATTTCTTAGGATATCATATTTGGCAAAACCTAACTAAGATAATATCTACAACCCTAATATAAGAAGAAATTTGCAAAATAGACATATTTTGCTAAATATTTAGCAAAACAGACCGTTTTGCTAAATATTTAGCAAAATAGACCTCTTTTTAGCTAACAGGTCAAAAAGAGGTCGATTTTGCTAAATATTTTAGCAAAACGGTCTGTTTTGTTAAATATTTAGCAAAATAGGTCTATTTTACAAATTTTCCCCTAATATAATGATATGTGTTTGATACAAGTGTTAATATTATGCTGCCATCATGCAATTTTCACATATTGCAACCGTAGTTAACGCAAAATGCATTATGTGAAGTATATCATATAATGTAACAGTAATTAACCTACCACTTAGTCGTTATGTCCCAAATTTTAAGGCCTACAGGGACCCAAAAACATGGGACATATGAGGTGTCGACTCTCTGTCCTATAATGCACTGTTCATGAACAGTGCATCATGAGACATGGAGCCGACACCTCAATGTCTCATGTAGCATCCCATGTTTTTGGTCCCTAAGACATTTTTCGCCTAAATTTAGCCCTTAATTATCCAAAAAATTTCGCACGTTTTCCTTTACTTCGCGCGCACCATCAATTTTTCCACCAATTAATTCTTGGTCATTTGAAGCCAGAATCCCCTCACAATCACACCTTCACCCCCCATTTCTCTCCCATGCACATAATTACTCACACATAAGAACAACAACTAACACAAATTAAACAATAAACACGAGAGACAAATTCAAGAGAGATCAATTCAAATTCAAATTATAGCTCAACACAATATATCGAGGACCATGAAGGCCACCACAATGCACGTAACCTCCCTCCTCCTCCTATCCCTCCTCCACCCTCTCCACTGCCTCCCGCCCCCTCAACCCTCCCCCGGCGCCGCGACCGCCACCGCCGTCCTCGCCTTCGGCGACTCCACCTTCGACTCCGGCAACAACAACTACCTCCCCACCACAGTCCGCGCCAACCACCCCCCAAACGGAGTCGACTTCCCCGGCCACCTCCCCACCGGCCGCTACTCCAACGGCGAGCTCATCCCCGACATCCTCGCCTCCGCCCTCCGCCTCAAGCCCACCCTCCCGGCCTACCTCGACCCCTCCCTCACCGTCACCGACCTCTCCACCGGAGTCAACTTCGCCTCCGCTGGCGCCGGCCTCGACGACCTCACGTCGGAGTCGGCCAGGGTGCTGACAATTGGAAGGCAGGTTGAGATGCTTGAGGAGTACAAGGGGAAGTTGAGGGGGGCCATGGGCGATAAGAAGGCCGAGGAGATTGTGAATGGTGCGGTTGTGGTTGTGAGCATCGGGAGTAATGATTTGATGAATAATTACTATGTGAGTGAGGTTAGGAGGAGGGAGTACAGCTTGGAGGCTTATCATGGGCTTATGTTGCAGAGAATGAAGTACTTTGTTGAGGTAATCAACTTTTTGTCTTAAAGTTCGTGCCACTACATTCCACACTAGAAATTCAAAAAATTATTATGACGGAGGAGGAGGGTTATAAGTTTATATCCTAACAAGCTCGCTCTCTAGAACGAGTAATATGCTTTATGAGCCAAAAGCTGGTCTCATGGAGAGCTAGGTATCTTAATTTCTTTTTTATAATAGTTTTAGAAATTATGTGTCCACTAGGATTCGAATCTAGAAAATTACACCGATTCCAAAATTTTAAAGTTATGATGAGGATCGAGAGTTATTAAGTTTGAATTCTATCAATTTACAATGTTATTTCGTCAATAAAGAACTTACTATCAAAGCATTTTCCGAAGATATAGATTTTAGAATTTGAAGTACTTTGTCCATATAAGTAGTTCCTTGTAAATTTTATCTAAAAGATGAGGGCCTACATTAGATAGCATATGGATGACATGATCATATAATTCTACTTTCAACCCAAAAAAAAAGTTCTAAGATTTATGCGCTAAAATTACATTTTATTACTGTTATTATTATTATTATTTGTTGTTGTGAATTGTATGTAAATATAATAGCCCAAACCTAGCAGACATGAAATGTCACCAAACTGCGTGCTGTAGGCCTAAACTTAGCCCAAGACCTATGATGCTAATTATCTGCCCCGGGTCAAAGACAAACATTGGGCTTAGTGTCTGGAATATGGTGGACATAGCAACCCATTGGTCCTGGTTCTATATAGGCCCTTCACTGGCCTTTTCTTTTTTTGGGGACGCGTGAACGGGGCCCATATTTTGTACAAATGTCCCAAGGTTCATGGGAGTCTATGTGAAATTTATCCAAGCGTTAGATTAGATCACCTGATTGAGTCGTTGAATCACCTAGTAAATGAGTAAAAAAATTAAATTTTGATCAGGATCGATACGCAGCTTCTGAAATTAAAAGCTCAAGAAATAAGATTTTCGATTACTCTATCATTGAGAGGATAGGACACGTAACGACACCCACTACAAACATACGTCAGAAAGTATCCAGTGAATCTGATTCATAATATTATTAATACACCAGAATACTTTCTCGACACTAATTAAGATCATTATAAGCTTGCATCTTATCATATAGCTGCCCACATGCGAACGAATTGTTCTGAGCGCTAGCTTTGGTGTGATACTCTCATCCGTCCGATCCTCTTCTCCTTCAGGTGGATAACTAAACTAAAACAAACTGTCATCGTGCAGAGAATATACAAGCTGGGTGGCCGGAGGATTGCAATCGCGGGCCTCCCTCCCCTCGGATGCCTCCCGTTCGTAATGACCTTGGCCGCGTTCCGATGGGACGCTGGCCACGCGCTCGGGCAACGAGTCTGCGTCGACCAGAAGAACGCTGAAGCCGAAGCATACAACGCGAGGCTCCAAGATTTGATCAACACGATGCCGACTTCTTTCAAGGGTGCTAAGATTGCTTATGCGGACACGTACACTCCTATGTTGGATATGATGAAGAATCCTAGCAAATATGGTGAGTGAGTCCTTGGTGCTTTTAATTTGCTCGCTCCTTCTTAGCGTCGACACTTATCATTATGTCCGAACAGAGTGACAATGATTCACGAGGAAATTGTGAAGAGGCTTAACAAACTCTAATCGGAGATATTAGTTTTAAGATTTAGGCTTAAAAAGGAAGATCTAAAAATTGACTACAATATGTATTCTATTTATCAAAGCACTAAGGGGCTGTTTGGTTCCCTGTTTTTGAGGGAAAGACTTTCTTGAAAGCCTGTCAAAAGTGTTAAAATTGTCACTTTTTGACAGGCTTTCAGCCAAAATCGTCTCTAAAAAAAAAAGATTTTGGCTGAAAGCCTGCCAAAAAGTGACATTTTGGCACTTTTGGCAGGCTTAATGTCACTTTTGGCAGGCTTTCAAGAGAGCCATTTCCCCCAAAAACAGGGAACCAAACAGCCCTTTAATGGAAGCTAAACGTAAAGCATAAAGTGAACAAAAAAAGAATCTTTCTTAAGAAAACATTTTGTATTGATACTTTCTATTCTCAAATCTTGTTTGGACCATAGAAGGAAGAAAAGATGAAAACTTATGGTAGTAGACGATAAGACAAACTTTATCATATATATAAGTTGTTTACTTATTAGGATAGGGTAAAATTGAAATATTAATTTGTCTTTCTTCTCAATATTCCCTTTCCATTCATTTTCTCTTTTTTTTCTCTTTTTTTTTTTGAGAAATAGTAGTATGCTAAAAACTAATTTGACACCCTCCGTTGTTCTATGAGCTTTACCGTCGCTTCTAAATTGTCGAACAAAGAAATAAAATTAAAACATAATTTCTAGTTCACTTTTCATTTGCTTTCCGATTGCCAAACAGATAGGAGGTATCCTCATTAATCTTCAAAAAAAATTTTTTTTGAAGGATTTACTGAAGCAAATAGAGGCTGTTGTGGAACGGGAACATTTGAGATGGGCCCAACGTGTATCTTTCCGTTCCCCACGTGCCCTGATCCCTCCAAATTCATGTTCTGGGACTCCGTTCACCCCACGACTGCCACGTACACATTCCTTGCAAATGGGCTCGTTAAAACTGCTCTCCTCAAGATCACCCGGTAGAGCTTAGACGTTGCAATGCCACGTATTATTTTATACGTATGAGAGCAAAGTTTGTGGATATTATATATTAGGTTTTAGTCGCTGTGTAGGAAAATTCCAATTTTCATTATAAGGTGTTCTAGGAAGTCTTTCTATAGACTGTTGAATAGCTTGTATTAAATTCCTCCAAGAAAATTATATGGAACTTATATATATAGATATATTGCTTGAGTTATACTCAAAAAGGATTGTGCTATACTCAAAATGACGCGACTAATGAGGCTAGTGTTTGATTATATGAAGTTGGGTCAATATCTAATAAATTAAGTGGCTTAACTTGGCTTTCATCATCTGTTTAAGTAAAATCATTTACATCGATCCATAGCTATGGAGAAATTTAACAATGCACCAGTAACTTCTTTTTATTTCATATGGATCCCATGAAAGATATTGTTTATATGAGTCTTTTTAAGTTGTTGATCATAGAACAAAATTTAGGATATCTCTACCATCAACGACGTCAAGAATTTAAAACCTTGTTCGAAGTCTGGTCCCATCTGTACAACTCACCATGACCTCTTTTCATTCTATGAACCTCATGAATGATGAATGACATAAGTTAACTAATTTAGGATAATTTTCTAGAAACCACCTTTAAAATATGATCTAATTTAGGATAATTTTCTAGAAACCATCTTTAAAATAGGATCATTATATAGAATTCATATTTGATTATCAATCAATACATAAGCAATCTTTAAAGGGGTATTGTCTTGCAATTAACCACATGAACTCACTTTTCAGTTAAATTTTCTCAGTAAGTGAAACTACCTAACTTCCACTGAGGATAATCGATCTGTCTAATATACTTGGTATTTGTTAGGTAATCATGACATAAAAATAAAAAAATTACGTAAAAGTGGGTCTATGTGGCTGATTGTAGCCATATATGTATTACGTGACAATCAAAGGTGGTTTCGATATAATGATCATATTCTAAAGGTGGTTTTTTTAGGAAGAAAAAAAAACTCAAAAATTATATGAAAAGCTCTCATAGCTGTGAGACGTATTGGATAAACCCAATATTTATTAATTCACATAGACAATAGGAATTCTCTACTATCAAGACTGAAGAGAATCTTCATCTCCCATTTCTCTGCAACAGATACAAGCCTTAAGAAACAAATACTAAATATATTTTCTAATAATACTCAATTTCAATTCACACCAGAACCAACTGTTGCGCGTCGGCGGAAGCGTGCGCACAAACCAATCGATTCGGCGAGCAACAGGAGGAGAACAACCAACGAGTGCAATTCACAAAAGAACGACACAAACCAATCACAAACACAGAGATTTACGTGGTTTGGCAAATTACCTACATCCACAGAGAGAAGATGGGGAGATTTCACTATATGAAGGAGAAATACAATGGGCTACAACTCTTTCAAACACTCAAAATAACCCTCACCAAAAGATCTCAACTCACCCCTCAGAAATCTCTCTCTCAAAGTGCTCAAAACAACCTCTTTTTCTCTCTCTTATTCTCTGATAAAACGTTCTTTATATATAGAAACCCGTAGGTGTACTGTCTAAAAATCACAATAGATAGTTTATCCCCCATCAAATACCGATGATGGAAGTTACAATCTGACGACTTCCAGAAGGCTACAATTTGAAGACTTTCACGTAGATCGCTGAAGGTTACAATCTGACGACCTTCACGACAACCGATGAGAGCTCTAATCAACAGCCTTCACAATCAACATCGGGAGTTACAATCTGACAACTCTCATGTTTTCGAGCAGCCAATGTGAAGATCACTCAACAATGGTCTTTACAACGCTCTACAGAAGAGGTTACAAGCCAACCAACTTCTTCTAAAACGCGGAAGTCATCCCCGCGTTACAATTCTGGAAGTGCACCCGACCTCAGCGTTTCCAAGCTACAACAAGACAAATGCGAACGACCTTCGCGTTCTTGAGGTTCAACTAACACCCGACCTCAGCGTTTCCAAGCTGCAGCAAGGCAAACGCGAGCGACCCTCGCGTTCTGGATGTTTAGCCAACACCCAACCTCGCGTCTCATTTCTAAGACGCGAGTTTAGGATCCTGAACGCCAACGTGGGCGTTTGACTCGTTCAAGCAAGAGCTGAACGGTTGCAGGAACCGTTTTACCTTCACGATCTGAGGGATTTTCGCCCCACTTGGGAGCGGATTAAGGGGGCGGTTACACCCCTCTCAACCCCATTATGGAGAGAATTAAGGGGGCGGTTACACCCCTTAATTCCCTATAAATAGGGGTAAACTCAACTGAGTTCAGGCCCTTTTTCTTTTTGGCTGGCTTTTGGAAACAAAGACTTGGCAGCAAAGGGGGATCCTTGGAGCATTTCTGGAGCTTGGGAGATCTGCAACGAGGAGCTTCTTCATCCTTGGCTTACAACCGATCTTCAGTTCAAAACAACTCTTTTACAGAGTTCTTCAAAACTCGTTCAGAGTTATCAACTCGTCCAGAGTTCTAAAACTTGCCACACAAGTTCTCCACAACGTCAAATCGTGAGGAGAAGATATCGTTCTAGTGAATCAAAACGTCGGATCGTCAACGGAGAGCAAACTCGACGCGAGCATTCGAGGGAGGCACTCCATCGCCACCGTGAAGAACCCAGTTTTAAACTAAGGAGAAAACCCAATTTGTTTTCTTCTCTTTTGTAATCAAGTTGTAATCGGAATTAAAGGAATTCAATTCAATTTTCTTTTATTCTCTTCATTGCAATTTTTTCCAACCTACAAAAGATGGCGACTCCGCTGGGGACTAGCTTTTCTGACGAAGAAGTGGTGGCGTAATTCGATGTTCATCTCACTGGAACGACCGTCGAAACTCTCGTGGTAGAGTTTGATCAAGCCAGTTTGAGGAGGCTATCTCCTCCGGATCCCTTAGCCCCAAGGCTATGCGTAAGATCCGCAAAGTCTCCAAGGAGACTAACTTTCCAACTGAGCCCAAACATGAGCTTCGCGAGAACCAGACTGAACGTGGCCCTCAATGGCGCGTTTTACAGCCGAAACGCGGACCTCGAGCCTTTGTTGAACGCGAACTTCAACTTCGTGTTTCCCAGTCAAAACACGACCCTCGCGTCGACAATAAAGAACACGACCTTCATGTCGCCAAACCAAAACGCGACCTTCGCGTTTTAAGTGCCAAACGCGACCCTCGCGTCTCAAGTGCCAAACGCGACCCTCGCGTCTTAATTGCCAAACGCCACCCTCACGTCCCAAGTTCCAAATCCAATACAGAACCTGGTGTATGCCGTGGAGCTTCGGGGCGCTGCCCCGAACCCCGCCGGGGGGTATACCATCCCCCCGGACCCCCTGGCCAGGGGCGCGCCGCCCCCTGGACCCCCGGCTCGCTGACCGGGTAGCGAGACCCCCGAATAGTCTGCGTAGCGCGACTAGGTTGAGGGGCGGATATAAAAAGTTCATGGATTCAAGGCATCTCAACCAGGTCCATGTTCATCAAGAGCCAGTCCTGTTCAATCATGGACTGGGGGTTCCAATTCAAACCTCACAATCAGTGAGAAATTCTCGAGTCTTTACAACAGACTTGAGAGAGTTCACATCGAGAGCAAGACCGATGCAACAAGTCATTCGTTCATTCCAATGTGAACGACTGATTCCTACGGTCCTCTCTGGATGTCAATGCTACCTATATGCGGCCAAACAATTGGTGTTCGACCAATTTATGAACGTTGCTCTGCTCGACCAACGATGACGTTCTCGCAGGAAGAAGTCTCCAGAGACCGAATATCCTGGGGTCACTATCAATGTGATCAGCAGAGGGAAGACCTCGGGTCCTAGTTCTGATGACTCTGAGACAAGTCGTTCACCGACCGTCAGAGAAATCGCTAACGAGTTTGAAGGAATCTACCAACGCACTCGGACGCGAACAGGAGCCATTCCCTCTGTCAATTATCGGAAGTTAGCCAGAGGAACCAATTCTGATGATGAACACTCAGCCATTGCAGAGTCCCAATCATCAAGCTCTTTTGTTGAACATAAGAGCTCCGTTTATATGACGGGAAGCCATGAAGATCTCGCCAAGAGGCTTGATGAGCAAGAGGCCATGCTCAAATCTCAGCAGGAGGCCATCAATGAACTCCTGGCCCTGTTGACTCAACTCGTCACAGACAAGGCCAAATCTCAGAAGACAGATTCGCCACTCAGGCAAGAATCTTCCCGAAGGGAAAGAACGTCTTCGTCCTAACCTCACACAAGCAAAGGGAAGGGGAAAATGGTTGATGATACGGCTTCTGACCAAGAAGCCCACAACCTAGAATCTTCCTCTGATGAAGGAAGAAAAGCTAAGAATGAGCAAAATCCTCAGTCGGCTAAAATCGAGGAATTGGAAGCTCACCTAAATGTTATCGCTAACAGAAGCGAGCTCCAAGACGAGGGAGTTGTCAGACCTTATCCTGCCGAATGGGATACGTCCCATTATCCTCTAAAATTCGAGGTCCCGACGCTACAAACTTTTGACGGCACGGGATCACCAAACCAACATATCTATCATTTCAAATCACAGACTGGGAATGTGATATCAAACGATGCCATTCTGGCTCGATTGTTCATTAGCACCCTCAAGGGAGTTGCTTTTGAATGGTTCAGGAAACTGCCTGCGGGATGTATCCAAAAGTGGGCAGATCTAGAGAGACTCTTCCTATCAAGATTCTTTGAAGAGGATACAGAAGTCTCCATCCATACTCTTCTCGCCACTAAGCAGAAGAAGAGGGAGTCCGTCAAAGCCTTCGTCAAGAGGTTCCGAACCATGGCTCTCCGGTGTTCGTCGGGTATGACACATTCTACCTTAGTAGAGACCTGCCGACATAACATGCAGACCAACATCCTAGCTCGAATAGGGGTTGCAGAATGCCGTTCCTGGAGACAACTGATCTTTCAAGGTGAACAGGCTCAAAAGATTATTGTCAGGATCAAAGCTGAAGAACAAAGTAGGCAGGATCAGCCCGAGCAATCGGACCAAGCCCAATCTTCTCCTGAGCAATCGAACCAAGCTCACTCTTCCCAGTCAGGATCGGAAGATACTACGGCCACTGAAGCTAATCCTCTTCAGTAGGATGTCAGGTCCAATAACTATCACGTTAACAACTACCTCTGATAGTCAAACTCGTTAGATAGTGGCCCATTAGGCGATGTGCCATGTCTAATCCTTTTCCCCCTACACTTGTTCAAGACTGGGGGTTGGTTTATTTGTAGTTCATTGGATTATGAATAATAAATTTTCTGAGTTGTTACGTACAATAAAATACCTCTGTCAACCATAAAATCTACCAGAACTGTCAAGTCCATCAACTTGTCAATCCGTTTCAATAGGATGGCAGGTCCACAAAACTATCACGTTAACATTTACCTCTGATAGTCTATCAACTTATCAATCCGCTTCAATAGGATGGCAGGTCCACAAAACTATCACGTTAACATTTACCTCTGATAGTCCATCAACTTGTCAATCCGCTTCAATAGGATGGCAGGTCCACTAAAACTATCACGTTAATGATCACCTCTGATAGTCTGTTTTCTTCAGATTCCCCCACCAATCCTCTTCGAGTAGGATGGCGGGTCTATCAAAACTATCACGTTAATGATTACCTCTGATAGTTCATTCCCTCCAAATTCTCTTGCCAATCCGCTTCAAAAGAATGGCAGGTCCACAAAACTATCACGTTAACACGTTATCTCTGATAGTCAAACTCATCAGATAATAGCCTACCTGGTGATGTGCCTCTATTCCGACTTCATGGATAGTGCCTCACTAGGTGATGTGCCTTGTCTACCTCTTTTTATTCCCCTGCCAAGCCTTAATCAAGACTGGGGGTTGGTTACTTGGAATCCATTGGATTAAGAGTAACGAATCTTTCATATCGTCGAGTTAACATTACACTTCTGACGATCATCACCCCCACAGAGTATGAATGCAGCTTGCATCACTCCTAATTTGTCACGTTAACAATACACCTCTGACAATCAACTTATCAATCCTTGTCAATAGGATGATAGGTCCTCAAAATTGCTCAAATCGTAATCTTCCCCAGCAAGACACTAAGTCTTCAAAATCTTATTCAAATCACGAGCATCAAAACTCATCGCTTCTGATGATAAACTCACCTAGCAAGTCTCCCCAGCGAGACGTTAATTCCCAAAACCTTGTGCAAGTCACAAGTACACAAATCCTGTCACGTTAACACTAAACCTCTAACAAATTCACTTATCAATCCTCGTCAATAGGATGATAAGTCCACCAAGTTGCTCCGATC